>PVKM010000881.1:0-90899 GCA_004027735.1 Carollia perspicillata | reverse complement strand
CACTGTGTAGTGTGATTTGATTTAATCAGTCAAAATGTGCTAATTTTTTTTTTGGAATAATGAGTGAAGGGGTAAAGAACTAAGTCTTTATCTTCTGCTGTAGAAAGTCCACAGATAATTCCTGGAGAGAAAAAGAAATAGCCATATAAAACACATCAGCAAACAGCAGAAGAAACAGCTAGATAATTTTAATTTGGTTTCCTGAATAAAAAATAACATATTATGGGAAGGAAAGGACCATAGGATTAATTTCCCTTTTTCCTTTCTAAGACTTACAGAATTATTTGATTTTTTAACTATTACTAGTAATTTGGTAAAATGAGACTTAAAAAACAAAATCAGAGACAGAAAGAGATCTAAACTCACCATCTCTACTGCCTCAACCATTTATTCCTTGGTCCTTGGTAACGTGACCTCTGTCTAAACTCTAAAGAAATGTTCTAAGGTCGCCCTGTGACCTTTCACATGCAGATTCAGTGGACTAGTCAGTCTTTACCATATTTGTCAGCTTTACAGCATCTGACACTAACCACTCCCTCACTGCCCTTGGTAGCTGGAACCCTATGGCCTAATTTTCTTCCTCATGCCTGGGGTCACTTCCTTATGCCTCTGGTCACCCATAAGTTCATCTTCCTTGACTTTTAAATTATCATTCTTTCCTAGTGTTCTGGCCTGGCCTTCTTACTATCGCTGCTTTCCCTGGGGTATCTGCTGTAGTCTCTTAGTTTCAACTACCACTTGTATAATAACTTCCATTATAGTATCTCCAGCACAGACTTTTCTACATTTATGCTCCAGCCTTATCTAACATGATTCTCCCTCATGACATCTAAAATGTAACTCTATCTATATTAATAATTAACATATATATAGTACTTACTTGCCAGGAACTACTCTAAGCATTTTTTATATATTAACTCATGTGTAAATTAAGCTAAGTAACATGTCCAGGGTCACAAAGCTAATATACAGCAAAGTCAGGGTTTTAAGCCAGGCAGTGCAGCCTGGCTTCAAAGTATACCCTCTTACACATCACACTATTAACTCACTAGGTCACTTCTAAATGTGCTCCTTACCCAGTGAAAAGTCATCATCCTGATGTCTGAGACAGAAACCTTCTCCCTCAACACCACGTCAACCAGTCACCAAGTTCAATTAATACTGATTTTACTTCCTTAACATGTGCAGAATCTGCTCCCTTTCTTCCATCTTCCTAATACAAATCTTCATCATTTCTCAGTTAAACTGGAACAACAGCTTCCTACTGGTCTCTGCTTTCAATCCACTCTCCACATTGCTGCTAGAGTGAACACACTGAGGTACAGATCTGCTCAGTTTTCAATGTGTTCCCACACTGAAGCATGAAGTTTAAACTTCGCAGTACACACTTTCTAGTCTCTGCTAATCCTTCCATCCTTAACTCTTGACTCCTTCTCTGTGCGTTAGCTACATACCTTGCATGCCAGTGTCTGCACATGCTCCTCACCCTGCCCAGAATACCACTACTCCCTCTCTGCCTTGGCTAGACCCAGTTAAGAAGCCTTCCTTTCTGTTTTTGTAATACCTGATACAGCTCTATGACAGTTGGCCCCACCTATTATTATAATAATGTGTCTTTCTGAAGTGGCTACAAGCTCCAGGAAATGATATCACTTAACTTCACCCTTTCAGCAGGAACTGCAGCAAGATAGGCCATGTAACTCAATCAAGGTTACACAACTAGTGATCTGAGGAAATGCTATCTATTCCAGATCTTCCTGATTCCAATGCTAATGAAGGTTTTTATGCAGAAGGACTGGACGTGAAGAAAGCAATATTTATGATAAGCTGCTACAACTTTAGACGAACAGAGTCCTTCTCATATTCCTGGGCAGTGGGTTAGTGGTTTATACAGCTAACTGATCTGTCTTTAAATAACTGTGAATAAAGGCAGGATTCTCTTATCAGCTTCATCAATACCTTCTTTTCTCTTTGGATGACCTCTTCCACTCCAAACTACAGCTCTTTTATAAAAGTTGTATCTAAAGGAACAAAAGTTCCCCAATTCACTATTGTAATAAGAAATGTCTAAAAATTTTTCAGTTTAAACCTACAATTTAGAGATGAAGAAATTGAATTCCAAATTAACTTTGGAAAAGCAAATGCTCAAAGTCTTATCACTAGTTAATGGCAAAGTTGGGATGAGATCAAGTTTCCTGTCTTCTAAGTTAATGTTCTTTTTTAGTACCTGTTTCCCACAAGCCCGACTTTATAGCATTTTACAGTTTAACACAGTAAATCTCTGTTACTGATGAACTTGAATGCAACTTTCCTCAAAAAGCTAATGGGCAAATCTGTCGTTGTAAAATATTGTCAAATACAGGAACAGCATCTGCACAATTTGAAAAACATGATGGTTTCTCTTCAATAAACTTACATTTTGAAAGCCATGGATAAGACAGTATCAATGAGCTCCTCAAAAGATATATCCTTTACAGGAGTGTTTACCAAAAGAATGTGATGAACGACAGAAAGGTTCTGTATTTGTGCTAACATGGTAGCTACTGACTGGCCACATGTTGGCTACTGAGCCCTAGAAATATGTTAGTGCAACTGAAGAACCAAATTTTTAATTAATTTACATTAAAATTACCACACAGGCTAATGACTACTATTTTGGACAGTGCAGTCTTAGAGTTATGACATAAAGATCTCAGAGGTACTTTGCAAAGAAGGTTTAAAAGTAGATCATATTTCTATACTGCTCAGTCCTACTCATGTAAATGAATTAACATAGGCAATAACTATGAGATATCATACCATTTTGAAATGTTTTTAATATTAACTGCATGACTACGTGACCATCTTCATCTTCAAATCTATATACCAGACAACAGGATATTATGTGACATGGAAGAAAATCTTTATGGCTGGTGCTATGTTGGGCAAAGAAATGAAAAAACATTCCTCCTAAAATATCAGAGCATTTCTTTAAGTGCCTGGCCTGCTCCAATGATCACAGAAGGGTCACAAAGCCCCAGGGGATCTTTCCAGGCATGAAAAAAGTTATACAACTCCACTCTAATTCTTTCACTGGATATACGGAAGGCAATGTCCCAGCTATGCCACATTACAATTCTTACATTCTTATAAATTGTTCCAAATAACCAAATAAAAAGAAATAGATGTAATATTAATCAAGATTTTCATTAACTTATGACTGTGCTATATATTTTATCTCTTCTCCTCTTTCTCTAATATTTAAACACTTGCTAAGGAAAATAACTTTCAGCTAGGGATATGGATTTTTAATATCAAGAAAAAACTTGGAAAGGGCTAATTTTATTCATAGTGATATTATAATATTTTCTTAATTAGCTCATCATCTTTCAGTAATGCTGTTTCAATGTCAGTGATATTTTCATCAGCACAGTTCGCCAACACTTATTTTCCTCCTGACTTCTCCATCCATTCACTGAGCACACTTCATTACCCTTGTTAATAATTCTTCCTTTTTCTTACACATGTACCTTTTTCCTTAGAGTCCTGACAATTTTTTTCTGACACTCATCAACTCTAAACAGTGTTTTGGAAATAAACTATCTTCTGTTGAAAAAACAAACAAAAGAGCAAAATAGAGCCAGACGCATGGAAACAAGGAACCTGACAGTGCCAGAGGCAAGGGGGAAGGGAGCAACTGGGGAAAAGACGAGGAAAGGTCTAGTCAAGGAACATGTATAAAGGATGCATGGACATGGACAACAGGGGGGACTGACTGTGGGACGGGGTGGGCAGGGTGGGGGAGAGCAACATGGGGAGAATTGGGGCAACTGTAATTGAACAACAATAAAAAAAGGCAAGTACAATGGGGATGACTAGTTTTAAATGCACTCACACCTCTCCTAGCCTTTTCACCTAGCTCTGAGAAGGCCCACAGAGCCACAGATAAGAGAGTATGGGAGCATCTCAACACAATCTGCTACTGCCATAAGTCGAGCATAAATCTTCCTGATAATGGGAAGCCTGGATCAGGAAACAATATCAAAAGAAATGCTATCTTTGAGAATAAAGAAACCATGACTGCATATGTCCCCAGGACAAATGATTTACACGTGTTCCAGAGGCATGGCATGTACACACTGTGCATATCCAGGTAAGTGTGGTGCTCACCCTGCTTAAAAACTAACATGGCAACACAGGGCCAGGGCTACCACATACAGTTTTCTGCAATGTTTTAATAAGAATGGGCAAGAAGATCCTCTTCTTTCTTATCTGTATATGACAGTGGCAATGAATGAAGCAATAGTAGCGGCATGTCAAAAACATCTACCTAGCAGAATCAAATAAAAACCCCAAAATACAAAAAAACGCATAAAACATATACAAACATGTCGACCACTCGTATGTTTTCACATCTACCATTTGTAAACCATTTCTGATATTTAAGGGAATTAGTAATATGAATTGGGGTTCAAGGACATGGAATTTTTTGAAAACGAGGCAATGTATCAAGGTAGTTTTAATCAGCCATGTGACCTTGGCCATGTTATTTAAATTCTTTGAATATAATACAGTTGACCCTTGAAAACACTTGGGGTTAGGGGGACCAACTACTTGCAGTCAAAAATCCACATATAATTTATAACTCCCCAAAATTTAATTGCCTACTGTTGACCAGAAGCCTTACCACAAATATTTGATTAACACATATTCTGTATGTTATATGAATTATATACTGTATTCTTAGTAAGCTATACTAAAGAAAATGTTAAGAAAATCCTAAGAAAAATACATTTCAGTATTTATTGAAAAAAATGTACCCACACAGTTCAAATTTGTGTTGTTCAAGGGTCCACTGTAACACTAATTATGTAGGGTTGTTATAAGAATTAGGTGAGTGAGTATGTCAACTGGCATACAGTAAATTCTATACTTAGACCACACCAACATTAAAAGGTCACTCTGCATGTAAACATGATAGCCTTTCTAAAGTGTCTATAAGTGATTGCTATTGCCTTTTTCCTCATCACAAATAGTACCTACTTATTTTATAAAACACCTAGTAAAAAAAAGAGAATAAAATCACCTGAAATTCCATCACACTCCTGTTACAATTTTTTCTTTACTATTTTTGTTACTACTATCCATAACACTCATTTTTTTCATATGCATATGGACAGATGTATATAGAACTTCTGAAAATTCAATGTAAACATTAAGATCCTACTATTGAAATCTACCAATGTTTTATACTCCATATTTTTCATTTAGCATAGTAACACAAATATCTTTCCATTGTACTGACCACTCTTTAAGGACTTATTTTGAGCAGCTATGTGTATCTGTCTCCTACCCTTTTTCCAGGCAAACTCTTATTTGAAACTTCTGTATAAAAGACAAATACAGCAGGTCCTTGAATAAGGTCATTCCATTATAACATCAGTGTGAAGAAACAAAAAATCAATTCCTGGCTGGGCCCACTGTCTGTATGGAATGTTTGCACATTTACCCCACATCTGCAAGGGTTTTCTCTAGGTACTCTGGTTTCCTCTCACATTCCAAAGATGCGCATATGAGGTGAACCGGCATGTCTACATTGCCCCAGTCTGAGTGTGGGTGTGGGTGAGTGGCTCTGTGAAGGGAGGGCATCCTGTCCAGGACTGGGTCCCATCTAGTGCCCTGAGCTGCCAGGACTGGCTAGTCACCCATGATGCTGGACTGGAATACATGGGTTGGAAAATAATCATCTTACTTGTTTTCATTAGTCTTTGTAAAATGTATGTACAGCTCACATTTATTTCAACGTATTTTTTGAAGTGTTTTGGGCCTTACTTAGAAGTTGGTGATGTTTTCATGCTTAGAAATATGCCAGAAAAATTTAATTCTTGTTTATATCAATTAGCCTATAGTAAAATTGGTTTCATTATACATCATTTCACTTTAAGTCACAGTTTTCAAGAAACTATCAACAACATTAAGTGAGGACCTACTGTAGAGGTTGCTCTGGTTGAAGTGGAATGGAGTTGTGCTCAGCCACCCCCTCTCCAATGCTTCTCAAAGTACTTCTAAGGAAATCAAGGTCTCTTCTAAATATAGTTTAATAATCTAAGTTTGAAAATATCATTTTAAAAAATTGGCTACACGATATTACATCACATGGATGTCCATAATTTATCTAATAACCTAGTGATGACATTTCTTTGTTATTATAAAAATGATCTCACCTATAAGTGGAACCTAATCAACAAAACAAGCAAGCAAGCAAAATTATAACCAGAGGCACTGAAATAAAGAACAAACTGACAATAACCAGAGGGGAGTAGGGAGAGGGCAACAAGGAGGGTGAGGGGGGAAGGCTTGTCAAGGGACATGTATAAAGGACACACGGACAAAGCCAAAGGAAGGTAGGATCAAGGGTGGGAGGTGGGGATGGGAGGGTGGGGGTGGGGAGGTGGTTTGGGGAAAAGGGAGACAACTGTACTTGAACATTACAAAGATAAAATAAAAAATGCTATGACAAAAATCTTTGTGTACATTTATCTTCTTTATAGGCTTCAATATGCACTGTCAAATTATACTGTAGAAACCTGTATCAGCATATATCTCTGTCAAAGGTACCTATGTGAGACTGCCCATTTCTCTGCAACTTCGCCAACATTAGGTATCATTAAAATGATATCAGTAACTTTGTCAAACTGTCATCTGTTAAATGCTGTTTTAAACTTACATTTCTTTTGTTTCTATATTTACACTTTTGTGAATTTCTATGTTCCTGCCCTTTGCCCATTTTCTACAAGGATGTTTGCTTTTTTCTTACTAATTCACAAGACTGCTTTACACTGAAAGGATACTAACCCTTTGTGTATGTGTTGTAAATAATTTCCTTTGAATTTTGCCTTTCAAATTCCTACAAAGTTTCTATAAGCTATTTACATCCAATTAATAATAAAAATATAGTAAATAGATAAAAGATCCATGTTCATACACAATATTAAAAATTCTAGTTTACTCTTTTGCAGATATATACACATTTATTTTATACATAATTTACTCACTTTGCTTACATGTACAAGACTTCAATGTATAAAGAAAACTGTACTTTATGAAATTAAATTATATCTGAAATAAAAAATTTTGGTCATTGAACAGCCATCTTTACTTTTATAAACAATAGGTTATCGAAATATAAAACTGACTTTAAGTATCAACATTAGTGAATGATTAATGATGTTGAATTCTAAGAGGAAATGCATTGGCAAGAAGAAATTAACTTTTTATACATGCTGTTGTAACATGACATAGCTGGCAGGCATCTGGGGACAAAAATGGCAGTTAAATATAAATGGTGAAGGTCAAAAAATTTAAATCACAAATAATAACTTCATTACTATTGTCTATATTTAACCAATAAATTAAACCACTATACTAAGAGTACAAAGTTAGATGAAGTATATCATCTAATCCTGAATTATTTAGGGGTATGTTCATTGTTAAACATGCTCCCTGTTTAACACTGAAAAATCTAAATGAAATGATAAAATATTAATTAATTTACATATTTCTTTTAGTTGAACTTTATGCTTTATGACTGAACTATCAACTTAGGACTTCAATTATATGAGAGTTAAATTCTACTGCAATTGACCTTGAACCATTTCTAGTTTTTTCCTTATGGAATTTTGTAACATTTAATACTTAAAATTATGCCAGTAATTAGGCATGTTAATGTTAATATTCATTTATACTATGATTTGATTTGCATTACAAATAATATCTTAAACTATTCTATATATGATTAAAACACATTAAGTAGAGAACAAAAGTACTTATAATATACAAAGGTCTAAAACAATCTTTCTACAATTAATCCTCTCTAATAATGAAAGAGTTTTCTCATATTATTAGCATGTATAAATGAAACAGAATTTTAAAAAGTCATCTAATGAAGACAACCTTACCAAAAAGGCACAGGGGAATCAATTAAGGATGAAAGGCTAATGCTTCTTCCTGTGAATACCACCAGCACTAATGGGAGAGTAGGCATCTTCAATCCGGAAGTGTCAGCCTTCGCGAATGCTCTCAGAATAATTTTTGTGAGTTGTGAACTCAGCCAAATACAGATTATAAATTCTGATTTCAATATGAGTCTGAGCTTCTTAGCTCTAGTAAGTTCTACTCTTGTCATTATTTTCTACCATTGTCATTAAATAGCAAAGCTTTCAACCTGAAAACATGATATCATTTCATCAGGTGTGTATTACAACTTTTAGAATATCCTGTAAAAATATTGGTGGTGGGTGTTACATACTTTTGTTAATACTGTATTATAATATTGTCCAACTGAGAAACTATGTAGATAGATATAGTTCAATTTCATTACTGTCAAGGACGTGGATTTTAATTCTTCCCTTCCTTTATGCCATCTTTTTAAAATGAATTTTAATTTATTGATTATGAAAGAGAGGGAAACACTGATTTGTCACTCCACTTATTTATGCATTCATTGGTTGGTTCTCGTATGGGCCTGGACCAGAAATTAAACCCAAAACGTGGTGTATCAGGACGATGTTTTAACTACCTGAGCTATCCAGCCATGCCCTTTATACCATTTTATCACTAATAGAGACTTGTAAATTCTTCCTCCTCCAAATTTCCCGTTTCCTTTATATTACTGCCTTTAGTGCTTTTTCCATTCTGAGAAAATTGATTTTCTCACAGACAACTATCAGAATGATCCTCTTAAAACACAGAACAAAGTGTATGGTACACATTAAGCAACATTTTTTGAAGTTCAGAATATAAAATAATAATGTAAAAAAGTATGTGAACAAGTACATTAAGAAAAATAGTTATTTTGAGATATAGGTGAGGTAATGCTCATTAAAATCAATTTTATATTTTAATAATTTTAGAAGGTAGTTGTATTGTCCACAAGAACTAATTTTACCATATCATAACCTGGTTCAAGAATCTACCTGAGACCCTGGCTGGGTAGCTCAGTTTGGTCATTCCATACACCAAGGTTGTGGGTTCAATACATGGTCAGGACATACCTAATCAAGAAGCAACCATTCAATACATAAATAAGTGGAATAACAAACTGATGTTTCTCTCTCTCTCTCTCAAATCAATTGTAAAAAATATCAAAAAAATAAAAACAACTCTACCTGAAGTATATTCAAAGTTGATCATTTAAAACCATTCACCATCTGGTCTCTACTTAGCTTTCCGCCCCCTTTAAATACGCTTATTACTGGATTCCAACTACAGACATACTAGAGCACTTCCTAAGGACACTCAACATTCGTTTCCGCCATCTTTGCTGAACCTCTTCCCTATCAGTGTTAGAGACAGAGGAAGACAATGGTGGCTATTGCAGCCAGGGTCTAGCTTGTCACAATCCATTAGACTTGGCACTCAGAGCTATGCCAGGGTGTTCATAACATGGCATTTTATTTTGAATATAAACAATTTCAGAGAATACCAACATCAGACAAGGCACGCTGTGTGACTTTATCTTAACAAACAAAAACAAGAACATTGTCCAAACCAAAAAATGGCCAAACACTCTCCTTTTCTGGCTAATATGTCTGCTTCCTTATCAATTCCAGTTTGGTACTGCTATCTCCTTTCTGCCTTCTAAACAAGAGTTATGAAGACACCCAGTCACACAATTATTCCTGCTTCTTGACAGCATCCAGTCCAGGGCAAAGCCCTGCTTCTTTGATCTCCCCCTTACATCCTCTAACGTAAACCCAAACCCTATAAACCCTTTTGAACACCCTCTCACTGAGACCGGAAGGCTCCACATGATGTGCCCTGTGCCTCATTGCCACACGTTAGTAAATGCAATTTTGTTTGAGGTGTGTTCCTGATGGCATTCATTTATTTAGACATGTATTATATATACACACACTATATACAGTATACACTAGGTCTGTCCGGAAAAAGCCCAGCCACTGTTAATATAACGAGAACGTTCTGCACACATCTACATAACCTGGTAGCCAAGGAGAGTGGACTGGAATGTGGAAGAGAGAACAATGACTTCACTGTACCAGTCAATGGGGGCAGTAGATGCCACTGAGTGACCATATGTGTTCGTTCTGTGTGGCTGATACATTCAGAATGATTGAGCGAATACAGCAACGAATCTGCATCAAATTTTGTGTTAAGCTTGAACATTCATCCCTGGAAACTATTCAGATATTTCCGAAGGCAGCAGCCATGAGCAACTAGTGACTGGCAGCTTTATCACAAGACACCTGCTCATGCATCACGTCTCCTGCAGAGTTTTTTGGCAAAACATCAAATCATCCAGGTGACTCAGTCCCCCTAAAGCCCAGATTTGGGACCCTGTGACTTTCGGCTTTTCCCAAAACTAAAATTGCCTTTGAAAAGGAAAAGATTTCAGGTAATCAATGAGATTCAGGAAAACACAACAGGGCAGCTGATGGAGATTGGGAGAACTGTGTGAGGTCCCAAGGTGCCTACTTTGAAGGGGATTGAGGTGTCATTCTCCTACGTACAATGTTTCTTGTATCTTCTTCAATAAGTGTCTCTATTTTTCACATTGTATGGCTGGATACCTTTTGGACAGACCTCATATATTTATATAATATTTTTATTTATTTTAATCTTGTCCAAAAACACATCTAAAAAGTCTCTATTATCTAAAACCAAGCTATTTTTAGTTTCAGTATGTATTTTTACTGTTCATAGTACATTCATGTATTTACTTACGTGTTCTTTTTTTCTATTACAAGCATATATACATTTGCTCCTTAATCCCATTAAAAAGATAAGCTCTCGTGGATCTAAATTTTTATATCTTTAAAGCACTACAAGACAGCTGTAGATATATCACGAATCTCTTTTATTTACGGGTACTTTCTAAAATTTTGTTCCTGGATCCTTCCCACTCTACATTTTCTTTTTTCATGATGCTCTCTACCTCACTTCTACTAATATCTAAATATGATGACTTCTAAATTTATAATTATAATCCATGAGGTAGTTGTTAAACACAGCTATGATAAAAATTAAATAATAAAATGATACAAAGAAATATAGAAAAATGAAAATGATAAAAAATAAGTCATTACTTGTTAATTATTTGACTACATTTCACTATTACCTATGTTCTTGAGGTTACAGTTGCTGAATCTATACAGTGGAATTACTACATGATGGCATGTCACAGTCTATTTCTCCAGAAATCCACATTCACCTCTCTGACATTGATCACTTGTAACTGGCCCTGGTGCAAGTATCTACCCCAGGGAAACTGGCAAGTGCTAGAAGTCTTTATTTATTCCTTTGTTGATTGTCTAGACACTGATGGAAGTTATGGTTAAAATGTTAATAATGTAGAAAAATTTAACACTGCATCCTGTCTATAGCTGTTACATTGTAAATAGCACAAAAATTGAGGAAATAGTCTTACAGAATTCAAAATCTATTGTCCAATTCAGCACAGAAGTCACAATAAAGTTCTGACATACAACTTTGCCTTTCTTGTTTTACTTTTGTGGTAGTCATTAATATTTAAAGGAATCATTTAGCATTCATATAAGAACTACACTTGTTCATTAAGTACAAGCACAGTTTAGCTACAGATATAAGAATTCAGAAAAAAATCAACAAATACAATCTGTGGGAATCAATTTGCTACAAGGAATTTATATTAGAGTACTGTATATGCATTATTATTTGTAAATTGTGACCTACATTCTTTATAAAAGTGAAATTTATAACACACTTGCTTTTGGAAAGCCAATTATTAAGCATTTACCAAATCATCCCAGTTTTTTAAAAATGTTTACTGATCCACAAATTACCAGAATTATAATGTGATACAGATTTTTATATCTTTAAATGATTTTTCTCTCCTTGTGGAATAAAAGTTTAGTTCTCAGTAGGAAGAATTCTAGACAGTTGTAAGTGATGAGACATTTCCAAGTTTGGAGCAGCACAGAGAGGATGATACTTTCTCCAGTAATAGTGCTGGTTGGTCTGAGAACCAGTGCTACTCATTACTGGACCATGACATGTATATAAACTGAGGGAAGCATTTATACAAATGCATTTGGTCTGCGACAAATCAGACATTTTACAAATTAAAAAAAAATGCTTGGCATCAGTGCTCCAGGACACTATAATTTGCCAGGCTCATATTGTCCTGCTGAGTAGCTGGGGTAGCTGCCTTCAAACAAATTTCCCTACAGAAAGGGAAGGGGAGAGAAGGGAGAGGATGAGAGGAAGGAGGAAGGGGGAAGGTAGGGAGGGGAGAAAAAAGAGAAGGAGGGAGGGGGAAGGGGGCAGAAGAGAAGGGGGGAAGAGAGATGGAGCAAGGGGGAAGGGAAGGGGAAGGGAAGGGAAGGGAAGGGAAGGGAAGGGAAGGGGAAAGGGAAAGGGAAAAAGAACGAAAGGAAAAAGTCGGCCAGGTGCTACAAGCCATAGGCCATTCCCAGAAGCTGCTAATGAAGACAAATGTATATCCCTTATCCTTTTTTTTTACCTGACACAGAAACTACCCTGGGCAAATTTCAGCTTCCCTATACTATACCACCACCACCATTTACCAATCTTGGGCTGTCTTCCACTCTCCTTTTAAGATGCCCGTGTGCGTGGTTGATGTTTTCTAAATACTCACATGATTTTAGTTTTTGTGTTAGGGTATTTTGTATGATGAACAACCCTGCTCCCAGCCTTTCTATATGTCTCAAAGATCACTGTGTCTCTGACTTTGTAAAATAAAAATATATTACTAAAAATGTTTAGAATACATTACTAGTTAAAGTTAAAAAAATTAAAGACCTTTAACTTATCGATAAATTATGAGCTAAAGAGTTAAGAAGTTAAAATTGATTAATACACAGATTACCGGCCATCAGCTAAGAACTGCTCAGTGCTTGCTACCATGGAACTACGACCCATGAGCCAGTACTTTATGGAAAATACTACGTACTATATCTCTGTCATGGAGACTGATAGCATGCTATAGTATAATACAGCAATGAGAAGTCGTATCCTAAATGAAGAAACAGACTGAGTTTTGTATAACCATGAATTTATCAAACTTATTTAAAAAGGGACTTTTTTCCTCTCAAGGAACACTTACTAATATACCAGAGTAGCACTTGTTGGCAAAACATGCTTACAGCATTAGCCATCATTCAATTTCACTACTGAGCCTAAAGTCATCAAATTAACTCCTTCCTACGATAATCCTGTCTATATATAATATCTCCATGTGCAAGCACTTTTATGTAATAATGCCTAAGGGATATTCCAACACATTTTGGCCATTTTGTAAATTTTCTCATCAGATCTTACACCTTTATTCTGGACTAACTTGACTGATGAAACTTGTTCATGACCTAAAGACAAAGTCTTTTAACTTTGTATCTAAGCATCACAGTACATGACATATTTAAAGATATATTCCTATTAAAAAAAAGCAATACAGTAACTCTCCCTAGTCTTTCTGGATCTCATTGCATTAGTTTCTATGGCAGCATGATTTCCTCCTAAGTGCTTTGTAATTGCTTTGCCTTGGTTTTTATAGAAAAGTCAACAAGAATGAGGAAAGAAATGCACTCATTTTGATCTGCAGTCCTTGCCTTCTGAATAGGAAGCAGATTTATAAATTAAATTGCACAAGTGTTAGAATTAACTGGTATCATTGAGAAGATATAAATTCATTAAATTGGCTCTTCACTCTATCGTACAAAATGAGGTAAATGAAAGCGAAGAATTAAAAGTTTGTCATAAAAAGGTGAAGTGATAGCAACTGAAGAACAGATACAAGCTTGGCAGCAATGGGTAAATGATTGAAATTTCAAGCTAGTTTTCTTTTGTTAAAAGCAGCTTCTCCAGTAAAGGAAAATTGATTAATCAGAGAAACTGACAAGATCACAGGAACCTGGTCAATTTCTCTTAGCAGCCAGCTCTATGTGTTAAAGACTTTGAAGCAGAAAGACACCCATTATCAATTTCCTACAGAAACTCTTTACACCAGGAAGAGGGAGCGGGGGTGGAAGCTGAGAAAGAGGAGAAAAACATACACAAAGTGGTGAGGGTGACGAGTAAAAATTTTAAAATAGCAATGTTTTAGAAAGAGGGAAAATAAATGCACAAAGGAAACAAAGGCTAAGGTGACTTTATAGTATTGAAGGATATGCATCCTTTGTGATGTTGTGATGCTATACTTTTGCTAGTTAAATAAGATGTTCCAGAATCTATTGTGGTTTCCAACCTCAGCTCTTTTTAGTATTATATTAAGAATTGGGCAAACCACCAGGAGACAAGAGGAAATTTATAGCATGAAATATACAGCAGAAAATGATAGCAATAGGCATACTTTTCAATGTATGGTAGGAATAAAATTAGTAGATTAGAGATGAGCTGTCCCTACTCCTTGTGTTGAGTAAATGAGTAGGATGGCCAACAATGTAAGTGGACATGGTATATGAAAAGGTTAATTCGGTTTGAGTGCAGAGAGAATCTCAGTGAATAAAGAAGATAGCTGAGTGACAACTAATAAACATTAGGTGTGCAGGTAATGAATTAATCACTGTTGAGATAGGGGCATTTAAAGAGTTTCTTTTCATATTAAATAAAAATTGTTCCTTTAATAGAGATTTTTAATTGCTATAATGCAAGACAGAACCTGAAGTATATATGTTACTTAAATTTAGGTCAGGATAAGATCTGGACATAAAAAGGATTATATACATTTGTGCAACTCTGAAAACAGTTTGGGAATTTAAAGTTGAAAAGGAGTCCTGGAAACTCCCAATGTCCATAAAATTTTCAAATGCGAAGTACTATTTCTGCCTTTTAATACCTGCATCATTTCCCTGCCCAGAATGCTTTTCCTCTTTGCTCTGTGGCCAAAGATCTTCCTTCCTCAAAGAAATAAAAATTCACCTTCTGTTAACTGTAAATGATACTGACAAGTTACTTAATATGCTTCAGTTATGTATATAGATTCGTCAAAACTTGTATGAACTCATAAATTTTAATATTCCATGGGATTTGATTTTAAGACAACTGTATTACAGAATTTTAAACAATATATTTTAGAAGTAAAGGTCACCTCTATATAATTAGAACTGAATTCCATTTCAGCTAAATGAAAAAAATATTAACTTGCCTATAAAACTAAAGAGCTAGCTAAAGACTTAATGACCTACTAGATTTTTATACAAAATAAATACATGTAGCAATTTTTTTATATTTGCATGTGAAAATAAAGACATGTATATTTATATTTGTTCCAAGTTTCCTAGATGACAAGATTTCCCAAAGGGTTTAAATTTTAAAAATGTGTCAATATTCACACTTGTGGAATTGAGATTAAAATAAGAAATAATATAGGATGTTATGTTTATTATTTCAAAAAATGTACACTTTAACAAACATTATTTAAAATCTGTCACCCAAGTGCACAGTATGTATGTGTTTCTCTATACTTTCTTTTCCCAACTTCAAAATTAACTTATAAAGTGCTATTTCTCCTATTATAATTTAATTAACTTAAAACTCTTCTAATTAATAATTGGCAATAATTTGAACTGGAAGTTATTTTCCCCATTTGTGAAAAATGCAAGTAGCATAAAAATTAAATGATTCAAAAACAGCTTTTGTTTTTAAGTTATAAAGAGAAGAAAATATCCTAAATAAGCAGTGGTTATCTCTGGGCGGGTGGGTAATGGGTGGCTTTTTATTACTGTCTTTACATTCTTTGTCTAAATTTCCAACAAGCAACATGTATTACACTTACAATCTGAGTAACACAATACATAAGATTCTAAAAATAAAAATGTTAAGATGTTTCATATTTAGCTTTCAGTTCTTACTGTTACTTAAAATATGAACTAATCAGTAATTTCTTATTCCAAATGTTCAGGCCCTCTGAAGTAATTTTAGACTATACTTCTGTCTAAACAAAGGATTATAAATAATAACCATAAAGTATTACATATTTGGTAGACACCAGAATCATTAAAGGTTCTCAGATGGGGGCATTTGTCCCTGAAGGGGTCATGTGGCAATGTTGGGAGACAGTTCTGGCTGTCACAAACGGGGAGGTGTGCTGCTGGAATCTAGAGGACAGAGATCAGGAATACTGCACACATTCTACAAAGCAGATAACCCCTCGCGGCAAAGAATTATCTGGCCTAGAAAGTCTAACCTGACCCAAAGTGCTGAGGTTCAGAAATTCTGTGGCTCGTTAACGACTTCTTGTCTTTATTAACAATGGTACTACATATACCTCAACATACAATTTTTAGAATGTTCTAGGATTGAGACTTAGAGTCATCATCTCATAAATATTATTTCTACTTTTTCCCATTCCCCTCTATTAAAGTATCTTCTTTTATGCTTATGTTCAAATTCTTCTGAGATTGATGTCAAAAGTTCAAATATTCCTATGAGATTTAAAAATTAAAGATGTTATATTTTACAATGAATGTTTACACTAATATTTTAGTCTGTGTTCCCATTTTTTCACAAGGGAGACAGAAGATAGACAAAAGAGATGAAAGGGGTGGGAGCTGGTGCATGAGGGCAGGTATTTTCATTCATTTTTGTTTTGCCCATTGCTGTATTTCATGTGCTAGGTGTTCAATAATTATTTGTTGAATGAACTGATGGAGCTAAGTCTTGATGGAGACTGCCTGCCACCAGATTCCCTTTGGAAGGAGATCTGTCTGCAAAAGCTCACCCCTCGAAGGCCCTAACACCAATTATCATCACATGCCAGTCTTTACTTATAAAGCTTTTTTATCTGACTGCCTAAATTTCAGGTCCTGGTTCTTCTAAGCACAGACTCTAGGGGAGCCAATCAAGACTCTGCTCTGATCATTAAGATCTCAAATACAGATGATAGGAATGTACGTGGCATTTTGAGATTATACATAAACTTAATTATTGATTGTATATGAAGGATGGAGAAGAACCATGAGTCAGAAATGACACTAAATGACACCAAATAAGCTAATTCAGTAGAAAAAGCCTGAGATGGGAAAGGTAAGAGGCAGGTCCTCCCGACTGGAAATCAGGACATATAAAAAAGGAATGCTTATTTCTGAATACTGCTTTTTTCTGAAGGGGAAAAAAAACAAAGGAAGGGAGAGAGAAGGTAAGAATCACAAGTGCAGAAGAACAGGGAGTCTGTTAACAGTAAAATGTAAATAAATGTTCCCTCAAGACTCAACAGCCAACTGACAATAGTTGCACGGATAACGCCATGTGCTTAGACCAGCGATTTTCAGCCGGTGTGCCACAGCAGGCACACTGGCATGCCACAAGGATTTTTAAAACCCGCAATAATCAGAAGCACTGACCTCTTTTCCCTTAGATTGTCAAATTTAAAAAAAAATGAAAACAGCCAACACAACAATAGTTGTGCAGTGTGAATGAATTAAAATTATACCTATTTTTTGTCAGAGCGGCAAAAAATGTATTTTTTGGTGTTTTGAAGAATTTCAGTAATTAGTTTGTGCGCCATGAGATGAAAAAGGCTGGAAATCACTGCCTTAGATTGACAGGAACTACTCCTTATGTCAGAGACAGAGTCATCTTTCCCAGGGACATAGGGAGACAAGAGGTGGACACATGAAGGAAAGAATAGGGGTTTTGGTAAGAAGGAAGGAAGAAGTGAATGCTGGGTATGCAACCACCAATATCTACTACAAAAACCTCAGACCTGTTTCACCCAAGCAGATAATCAAGACAGACTACCTTCATCCTATTCTTGTGGAACTATTATGCTCTTGGACTTTTGTTAATTAACTAAGTAAGATGCACGTATCTACCTTTTTCCCCATTAAGTTTCATGTTGTGTGGTGGATCCCATTTATCTGCTAAGTCTTACCCCTGTCACCCTTACATCGGATATCCTTCTCTGCATTGTATTAACTGTAGCACATCTACATTTTAAAAAAATTTAAAAAACAAACAGAAAATGACAGGATACCCTTTATTCCCCTTTCAAGCACTACGTTAGACACTGAAAATACATTAATTCAAATACTCACAACTTTAGAAAATTAGTATTATCTAAGGTAATGTAGCAAAGTTCAAACAGGGGACCTGAGATGCAAACCCAGGTCCATGTCACACCACGGCCTCCACTATTTACATTTACTACCATCTCATATCCTTAATGATATTGCCACTTAAAACATTTATTGAACATTCATGTCAATGTTCTCTGTCCTTAAAAGAGAATTAGAGAGATAAGCCCTTCCCTTCTAATAAACTGCAGTTTACTTTAGACTTAGCAGTAAACTGTGGTAATAAACATAGTACAGAAGCCAACATCTTTTCTGCTATAAAAACAAACAACAAAATACCCCCCACAGAAGCCTAAAAGTGTTCTGGGCCCACAGTCTATTGTTTAATACTCAATGCATAATGAACACATAATAGTAATATTAAAAAGAAACTAAATGTAAGTTGAACACTAGGATTTTATAAACAAGAGGAAGAAGAGTTCACAAATGCTCTCTTCAACAATAGTTTCCTATAGTTTCCAGCTAGTTTCCTATAATCCATACGTTTAATCTAATGGCAGACAGAAAAAAATGTTCTAATGTGTTATACTTGTATCATTGTTTTAAAAGTGTTTTTGAGCAGAAATTATACGAAAAGCATGTGCCTACATATTGCAGAGAACGTAAAACTCAAGTGATACATTTATAAAGCGTTTGGGAGCTTATAAAAAGGAATTAAGCAATTCTAGCCAGAATAATGAGGAAAGGATTTAGGGCTAGATTCTGAAAGATGGCAAGGATTTCTGAAAGTGAATTTAAGTGCAGAACAGAAGCCTTGGTAGAAGAGAGTTTACACTAGAGTCTTGAGATGAGTGGGAGATAGGATCAAATGGTGGCAAACTGGAGCCTCTGCCCAGGGAATGGTAATAGTGACAACCTAGTATCAGTACGCAGCTAAAACAAAACAAATATAAATGTTCCTTGATCTGCTGAAGCACTGGACCAATAGAAAGAAATATAGTAAGTGATTACAATATAACTATTTTTAAAGCTATTCTATCAAAAGATTACTTACACTTACTATTCTTATATTCTCTTAAATATACTTGTTACATTTTTTATATTTGCCCTTTGCTTAAGTAACATTAAAAAATTTCAAAATACCTTTGGTTCATTCCATAAAACATAAGTACTTTGTTATATTCACATTAATATTTTGCAGATATAAATTATGACTTCTAAAACCCTCTTAAAGCTAATTCTAAGATTCCATGACCATTCTATCCTAGTTTTTCAAATTAGGGTCAACCATGTAAGAGACTTGGACAAATGCATGTGGAGCTAAGGGAAGAGACTGCCCTTTAAGAAGAAGAAAATGCTACCAAAAATAGCCAGAGCACAATGAAAGAAACTTGGGCCCTTCGGTTTATAGTGGTCACCCCATTTTCTTACTCATCCTGAAACCAACCAACCAACCAACCAGTCAAAAATGATTTCATGATGATCTCTCTAGGGAATCTGCATTTTCTTACTCACCCTGAAACCAACCAAGCAAGTAAACAAATAAAAATTATTTCATGATGGTCTCTCTAACAAAGTAAATTATTAAAACATTTTTGGACCCAACAATATCAACTTATTTTCACTGTTAGCCTATTTTATATGAGTCAGTTTGTAGTTTTAAAAGCCTCTATGCAAAAATGTTAGACACAAAAAGATTATCTATATAAAAATTACAAATTATATAGAGTAAAATATTTCATATATACTTTCTTTGGAAATTTAGGTAAGTACTACAAATATCAGTCATTGTTTAGAAATGTTAAAACTGACTAACTTGTCCCATTACTTTTGTTCAGAACACACTCTGTTCTTCAGTATTAGAAAAATCACTGACAACAGCCTTTAGAAAAGTATAAAAGATTTAACCAAAGCTAAGCTAAGAGAGAAAAGTGAAGGGCTGGATTTGACTTTGCTAACACCTAAACAAAGTAGACTTCTTTTTTCATAATGACAATATCCAGATTTACAAAAATATTCTAAATTAATTAAGAATAAATTTGAAAAACTATGATATCTTCATATAAATTAACCTGTTCTCAACTACATTCTTCTCTAAGAGATGACTCACTTCTGCTGAAGACAGACACTTTCTGCTGAATGATTGCTTTTTCCCGATATCTCTGAAAGCTAGGGCCTCAGGCTTCCTTCCGAATGGGAGTGGGGGAGGGGGAAAGAAAGGGAGGAGGAGACTAAACAGAGAGACCTCTCAGGGTTCCTAGTGATTCCTGGTGGCAGATCAAACAATAATGTTAGGGCAGGGAATAATTTGGGAACAACTTAATGCTTTAATAACTTGGGTAATTTCTTT
Organism: Carollia perspicillata; assembly: GCA_004027735.1. Classification (NCBI taxonomy): domain Eukaryota; kingdom Metazoa; phylum Chordata; class Mammalia; order Chiroptera; family Phyllostomidae; genus Carollia; species Carollia perspicillata. The sequence continues at coordinate 70,541 of PVKM010000881.1, read as the reverse complement.
TTTCAATTTACAGTTAAAAACTGAAAAAATATAAATTGAAATAATAAACTCCATTCTATCAAGATTTCACACAGACAACATTATCCCTTTTCTTCTGAGATTTTTCCAAAAACAGTTTGAATTCTGTAAATTTGGGTAGTGGAATATATGTTGAACATTGTATCTTATTGGAAATTCTGGCTATATTCAGAAATATTAATAGTTTAATAGTGAGCACTGTGGTCAGTACCCAATAAGACAATTTCCCAAACATTATTAGTTAAATGTTTTAATAGCATGGTATCCTTAAAAAAATAAATACCTAGCCTGAAACTAAAGAATATGTACTGAAACAAATGTCCATATTTACTTGGCCCTTCCATTATTTCTAAGACTTGAAAATTTATCTCCCATTTTTATGAAGTTTATTTTAGGAGAAAGAAAACCCAGAAAACAAACCATTAACTATATATGTACAAATAAATCACATGAAAACAAGTAGCAATATCCCAAATGGTGTTACTCCCATAAATGAGGCTTGTATGTTTGACTAAATGTGAAGATACTTAAAGCTATATAAATTCATTTTAAAAACTACTTTTCTGCATATAAATTAAAGAAATCTTTTGCAGGAAGAGTTATAAAAGAAAAAGTCTCAACTTTTCATTTTTAGTATCAAATTTTGTTAGAGGAAAAATGATGTGGTACACAAAAACACCTGGTACCAATTTATAAAAATTAGGTTTATGTTTCTTAATCTTTTTATTTTAAACTCACAATAATACTAAGATTCTAAATGGATTACTTCAACAATAATTGTCATTACTAAATACCTTGCTATTCAAATGGTAAATGGAGTATCATATATTTCAAAGGTTTAGTATCCTAAACCTTTCCCCTAAGCAAAATTTTAGTGACTATAAAAGTAAACATTAAATAAAATGTCAATTAAATATTTAAGTTAATTAATTAACTAAACTGAAGGGGATACGTTCAACTGTAAAGCACATGTGAAGTAAGTCACTCGCTATAAATTTTAATGTCAATGAAAACATGAACCGGCACCTTACAAGTGTCATCAGCAGATCCTCATCACTGAAAAGTTGATAACCCACTGTTATTAATAGAAACTTAAGTAGCTTTCCTATACATCTCAACAAATATTTTTATATTTACAAATCAAGTTAACCAAGTTATTTTGGATTGATACAAGCAAAATCATAGGATTAAGTATCATTGCCCTTTAAGATCTACAAGACTATGGACATGTAAGAAACAAAGCTTTTTTAGGTCATCTAGAACATTTTATTGAAACATAATATTTTAAATAAAAACACATACTGTGTTGACACTCTCTCCTAAAAAAATGCATACTAAATTTAAAAGTAGTATTATTCTTAGAAGTCTTTTAAAAGTACTTACTTGCACGAAAATGTGCCTCAAAAAAACCCAGAAAATTCATTGAGAAGATACGTCTTTTAAAACTACTGTTGTTTCAAATATTTTACTTATTATATGGGGACAGTTATACTGTTCATTAAAATAGAATTCAAATGTTCAGAAAAATAGCTAACAAAAATATAATAAGTTTAAAGATTAAATATGTAATAGTAAATTATATTATGTTTACATCACCAAATTAGGACTAAATAAAAATTTATCCTCATGGTATCTAATATCATAACAAAATATTAGTCTGATATAAATATTCTAAAAGCAGGAGAGCAGTTTTCCCCTAGTAACTAGCTATACTGCTTATTATAGAGAGGTGACACAAAAGAGCAAAAATATATATATTCAATTAATTCCTCCCTATATTTGTATGCAGTTTTAGAAAACACTTTTCTTTTCTCCCTACCAGCAATTTTTCCTTGCTAAAATCATTCCAACCACTACTCCTACTTTCTTTACACTGAGTTCTGAGAAATAAGCTGTGGTTCAGAAACCTCAAATGATGCTAAAAGATAACTGATAGAAAAGCAAGTACACTCAAACTCTCGTGATGTAGATAAAAAGATCAGTATTATTTAAAAAACCTATTTAAGTAACCTTTTGTTGGCTTCCTATAAAAAACAACAGTATGGATGTAAAATAAGGTATAGTGGTTAAAAACAAATATTTTAATGCATAAAAAAGCATGAATTGAGGCAGATTTCAATAAATATTTCGTATAAACATAAAACTTGGATAGCTTATTCATTTTGAGATTCACTTCAGCACTATCTGTAACTAAAAGGGAAGTCACATGACTTACACAATGAAAGAGAAAGAACAGTTTTCTTTCCTTTCTACAGGAAGAAACAAAAGCTCAGTATTAGCTATCCAAGGCCAATGGGTGGGGCCTGCAAGCCAAAAGCTGTAATGGATTGAGGTTAATCTTAGTGGGGGCCCACTTTAGTCTTCTGAAAGCATCAAAAATGTGAAAACTGCAACCAGCCCTTACAAAAAATAACAAGTATTTATTTGAAGTTAGAGTTTAGAACTAGAAAATGCTACTAGGACATAATTCAGTTTATAGGCAATGTTACTGCTTTTGTTGGGGTAAAATCACCTAACTATGAGATCCTACACAGATACACACACCATCCCCCCACTGGCACACAGACACTTCACAAGCTTCTTGAATAAATAGTATCCAATGACCAGGGTGATGGGTGGTCCTGAGGTCCTGAACCAGAGCTGGAGCTGTATACTTTTAAAGGATGCTGCGATAAGAACAAAGTGTTTTGTGTTTGTTTAAACCTGGGTTTATATTTAAACTCTTTATACCATTACTGATACAATTGGTAAACTTGTGCTATAATTGATTCAGACAAGTTTTTAGTGTCAGTATAAATGTTGGAAATTAAGCACATCAAAACAAAATACTTTGTGGTTTTTTTATAGACCTGATTCAAATTAACTAATTCAATTACCTTAAAGTGATCAGTACATCTCAAAAATGTAAAATCTCAATCTGTGGTATTTTCCTTACCAACAGGATTCTTTTACAATATGTTATGAAATAACATATATTGAAATAAAATTGTACACATCAAATAAGCTGCAAAGCAATGAAAAACTTTTAAAAATAGCGAAATTAACCCATGTGAAGTCACAATCAAGTACCAATCATTTTTTTTAATACTCCAGGCTTTATTATAAACCTAATATAAAGAGTTTTGCGGGTGGGGGGGGGGGTTCAGAGCAGAAAGGCAGGATTTACAAGTGGCCCAAGGAAAAGATAAGCAATGAATAGTTCTGACCTCAGCTTCTCTGGCTTGATCAAGTGGGTCTGCAACCTGAGCCAAAGGGCGCAAATTCCTCACCATTCAAATATCTTCAATGGCATGGGGGAAGAAACAGTGAAAGGGGCAAACATGCAAATCCAACTGTCCTTAGATTTAGTATTGAACTAAAAATTTTAATTGGGAGAGCTAAAAATAAAATGAAGTCAACACAGATTAAATTTCTGGTTTATAGTTTAATCAATCCTAAAAAGGGAAGCTATTTGTCTTGGTAAAATTTAAGAAAGAACTGTTCATTTATCTTTTTAAATATAACATACTGAATTGTGTTATAAATATAACATACTGAATTGTGTTAGAGACACATGTCTCTAATATCATTTAATCTATTTAGAGGAGTTGTTAAAAAGTGGAATTAGTTTCCAAGCACAACTGTCTCCATACTGTAAGGAAAATGATGTATTATTAAAATCAAACCTTCAGGAAAAAAGTAGATAGAATTCATTCCAAACTTTAAAAGATATCAATAATACATTAAGCATTTAAGGGATACATATAATGAGTGTTATCAGCCTTCTGTTACAGACTCAACTAAGGATACAAATAATTCATTTGAATGAAAAACTGTTAAAATAATTTAGGCATTCTAATATCTGAGACCATATCAATAACAACCTAGGGAATTACTTGCAAAGCTTAAGAAAAGAAATGATCATGAACAAACATGGCCAAAATAACTTAATTTTAAATTTGACATAGTCTTTATATAATACAGCACAATAAAACTGAACAAAAATCTTACAGCTATTATCAAATTAAACTTACAAGATTTTGAAATAGAGGCCAACTTTAAGATCGACAAAAGTAATAAATATAAGTGGGTTTTGATTTTTAAAAGTGGACTCATAACAAAAGATTAAAGCAGTGGGTAAAAATTAAGTATTTTACTAATAACACAACAAAATGATATGATTCTAAGCACTGGTAATGATAGTTTCTATGCATAGAATCTGAAAACTATAGTTGTTAAGACTGATGAGAAATCACTATATTTAGCTCAAAATTTAAAAACTAACATTTTTAAAATTCATAGTTATCCCCAAACTAAATGTGTAGAGGTTATATAATTAGACTTTGTCAAAAGAAATTAAATAGTACATGGGAAAAATGTACTTTTATACCTTGTATGAAAAGAATGAGAATTGGAAAGTTTTTATTTAAAAGTTTGCTATAATCTATAAAAAGAGTATATATTTCTGTTTGCTAAACAGAAATATATAGCAAACTGGAGAACAGAACTCTTAAATCTATAATATTTTATACTTAGTATGTAATGAATAAAAAGGAGTTGAATAAATAAAAATGTAGTACTTTTATACGACAATAAGCCATCTTGTTGATTTATACCTCTAAGAATGCTTATACAAAAATTCATTTAAGACGGAAAGTCATTGTATTTCCCAAAAGAAATTCAAACATCAATAGGACAAAATCTGCTCTGGCTGGTGTGACTCAGTTGGTCAGAGTCGTCCTGGTAACCTGAAAGATCTGGGGTTTGATTCCAGGTGAGGGCATATGCCTGGGTTGCAGGCTGAGTCTCCAACTAGGATGTCTATGGGAGGCAACTGATCAGTGTTTCTTTTCTCTCTCTCTCTCTGTCCCCACCTTCCCCTCTCTCTAAAATCAGTAAGCGTGACTTCCAGTGATGAAACAAACAAACAAACAAACTGAAATCCTCCCTTTAGGTAAGCAGTGAGTTTATACTCTATGGGAAGCACCATAAGGATAAATGAAATTAAGACTGAAGATCAGTGAAACCCATACTAATTAATCTCACCTTCACAAACACAGAAACTACTCATGTAAAGATGATTTCCAAGCAGAAGTAACTAAAGAGAAACCAGCAAAACACATGAAAATAAATGTGAATTGCATCTGATAAAGGATACTAGATTGTAGCCTATATCTAACAAGATGAAGTTCAAAAGAACCAGGTCAGTTAACCAGTAATATAACATACCAATAATCGTACAGGACAACTGAGCCTCTTCTCTTTAAAGGTGACTACAAATGGGCACAAGGGAACTTTCTGGGATAATTTAATGTTCTATATCACGATTATGATAATAGCTATACAATTTGTCAAACTCCTAACTGAATACTTAATTTTGTGAATTTTATCCTAACATATCTCAATATTATATCTTGATTATATATTGACATATATTGAGATATATCAATATACCTCGAGTCAGTTATATCTCAATAAAGCTAAGGCAAAAAATAAAATAAATGACATGGGCTTATTTACTTCTACCTTTTAAAACTTCTGACAATGACTTTTTACATGATTAAAGGATTAATAAAAATATAGTGCCCAAAATAAAATTAAAACTAAAACTTGGGATTATTATAATTTCAAAGTTATTTTTATGTATATTACATCAATTGATCTATACCCTGACCCTTAAAAATAGAGAGGAAAGATATTATTGACAAGATTTCACCCATAAGCACAGTGAAATTCTGAGGAAGTGAACAGCCAATAGTAAGGAACCAAGCAAGCCCCAGAGGCAAACCAAATCTTCATTTCCAACCTTTGCTCCCTTCACTCCACCACACTACTTCTGCTTTGTAATAACTACATACAACAAACATGAGTGTGCCCTTACTATTTTCCAAGCTCTGCGTTGGAGGCTTTATGTGTGTAATAACATTTAATCCTCATAATAACCCTCTACAAGATGAAACATTTTTGTTCCTTCATATATAGCATACTGAGACACTGACAAAGTAACTTATTTCCCCTCCAGACATATAATAAACTAGGATTTGAATATTGATCTGTTTGACCAGATCCTATGCCATTATATATGATCTCACTAGGATTAATTAATTATTAATTCAGCAACAGACATTAAATTATCACAGCAGGTTTATTTAAAACAATATTTCTTTAACTTATACTGAAAAATAAACAAACTGGACATGTACACCTGAATACACAGGTAAAATCTTATGATACAGCAAACTATTAAAAATATCTATGTGACAAAAATATTTCTAAGCCTCATTTTATATTCTGACACGTTAAACAATATCAAATACCATACAATCATAATAAAAAGTTTTGTAGTTCACCGAAATAGAAATTAAGCTATTAATAGTATACAACATATTTTGCTCATTTCTAAGGACAGCACATAAAAGATATCAATTAATTTTCTATGATGAATATACACCATTGAAGATAACATGATTTTATTGTGACAAAGACTAATTTCCATTTTAGTTCATTTATCCAACACATACTTGGTAGTTTGTGTAACATCTTCACTCTTTACAACAAACTGAAAAGTGAGGCATGATGATTACTCCTATTTACAACTGATTGTAGAAAGAAAATAAGACTAAATCTATCAATTATCTATAAATCTTATTTTAGATGGTATTTCCAAATTACTTAGATATTGAGGGATGAAGTGGGGGAGCAATCATCAGATTATCTTCCATTTGTTGCTAGTGCTAGATAAAAGATAAGATTAATCATGATGTATTGTTTGACAGCTCACTAAAAAGATCATTTCTAAATGTATCCCACTGTTTTGCAATTTATTTTCTTGAATATGCTGTTATCAACTCTTCTGATATTAGAAGATGTTACAATATAATCAAATTATTTTAGAGAAAAATAAAAATCATTTAAGTTTCTCATTAACAATGCTATAACCTATAGCAACTATATATTGAACAAGCTGAACTCCTAGTCACTTAAAATTTATTCGGAAATATCTCAAGGTATGAGGTATAAAATAACTTATTTATTTCATATTTAACTCCATATCAAGTCTAAATTTCCTGTTTAATTAAGTAGAAATATCACTTCATTTGTTTAGCTTATACCATACTTCAGAAATAAAAATACAATACTCCATATTTTCACCTAGTAACTTTTATATCAATCACACTATCAAAAGAACTACTCAGTTAAAATACATAAAACTATCCTCAGTTTTACATAATTAATCGACAAGAAGAATCCAACCATATTCATATAATAAGGGTTCCATGCTACACCAAAGTAACAAAATTTACAATGAAGGACACACTTTTTAATCTACCATATTGAGTTCAGGTTACAAAGTTTTTAACTCCTTATGAAACACAAGAACTCTGAAATGAGTCAAAGATACATCTTTAACCTAAGGTTAAATCTAACCTTAATGTTAGATTTAACATCTAACAACCTTCAGATGTTACACTGAATTGCCTTCATTTATTGTGAATGATCTCATAAGAATAAAAAATATTGAAAAATAAAAAGAGTAAAGTATTTAAGAGTTATATCAATAGTCTGCAGGAGGAGGAAGGAAGGCTGTGTTAAATATGCACCCAATTCCCATTTCATGTTTAAATTGAATGAGAATAACATCTTTTTAAAAGTACACAAAAAGGGGAAACATATCAGCATTTGAAAATCAGATGGAAGGTATCCAATATCTTTTATAAAACAAAGTTGTATAAAACTTTTATTTAAATGCCTGTAAGTGTAATTAAATTTAAGGTATTTCATTATGGATTCTTCCAAATTGGTCAATTGGTCAAATTATGAAAATTTGGTAGGTTTAAGAACTATTTTCAAAATATTAAAATGCATAATTTACTAACAAATAAGCTTTAACTATTATATGATTACATTTTAAAATTTCTAAGATTTTTCTTTGTTTAAATAATAATAATCACATCTATTGTACATGTGAAAATGTTTTCGTGCCTATGACAAAATTAGATATAGCTAATAAATTAGTGAAAAGATACTATGAAAAGTCCTTAAACTTGAATATACTTAAGTAAATCTTTAAATGTCTCCATAAATTGTGTAATTATTATTAAAACATTGATATGAACTTTATATGTCAACTGAAGTATGTATAATACTTAAAATTTTCATATATATCATCCTCAAATATTTTCATATCTTATACTATGAATAAATGCTTTAAATTGATCTCAGTTACAATAATTATTCTTATTTCTTCTATTTCAATTACTCTTTGAGATGTTTTCTAAGCAAAGTAATAAAAAGGAACATAAAATATATAAAAATATTTGTAATATGGACATTTGTAGCCTCCATAAAGATCAAACTACAAGTCCAAAATACAGAACATAAAGGGAAAACATCAGTACTATAAAGATAAATGAAGAGTTCAAAACCTAATTAGTAAAACTGTATTTAAGTCTACTGAATAATGTAGCTAAATTACAATCTATGAATTATTCTGCCTTTGAAATAAATTCTTACATAAATTGTGAAAAAAGTACTGTATGTTAAAAATCCAAGAATTCCAAATATAACCCAACAAGTGAAGAAATATTACTATGCAAATAAGCTTAAGAGAAGGCAATAGGAAGAATGGATTCCATTCCTACCCTAAACAAAATAAATTTCAAATGACCCTTTTATCTTATGAGGTGAGATAATGACTGGAAATAAATGTCAAAATATATGTAAGAAAAGCTTACAGGATAACAAATATCAACAGGTAGCTATTGGGGAATAATGTCCTTCTCCAAAAAAGACCTCATATTTAATTACCATGAACCTGATCTAAAATACCATCAAATATTTAAGTACTATTAAAAGCTTAGAATATTTCAGAAAGTTGTCAGAAATTTTCCAGGTCATTTAAACATATTAGCTCACAATCTAACTATGAGTGCAATTTTTAAAAAGTTATTAGTAGCAATAAACTGACAGGAGTATTATTAGCACTTATAAATAACTGTATTCTAATTGATGAAATTACCTTAGTAGGAACCTAACCTAGACTTACAAATCTGTATTAACTGTGTATACCCGTCCTGCAATTGAAATAAATCTGCTTCCCATTGAATTCTTAGGTAAGAAATTCCTACAAATTTATCTTACTGACAAACTTAATCATCAAAATTGTCAAATATTAAATATTTTAAGGATCACCTCAAAGACTGTACACTATGACAAAATTCACAAATTGTATTTCTCTTAAGTTTGCGAAAATAAAATATTCATTATTGAATGCTATCAATGTTTCAGTATTGACATGTTTCAGAATACATATATATTCATTAATAGTCCATAAAAATAAGATCATTTAAATCACAAGTTAACATTAGGAAGTCAAATGAGACTGTTATTTTAAACCACCACTGGTCACACACTATCTTCAAAGAGCAGAATCTCACTGCATTTACCAAACAGTCTAAGGATAGGTAGAGTACAGCACCTAAGTCATGCGTTTCTTTCTGATGAGCTGGTGACATTAGAAAAACTAGAAGTTTGATTTTTTTATTGCCAACTAATTTTAGTTTCATATAACAACATACAAATCTACTTTAAAAATAAATACAAATTTATCAGCTGAACTGCTTTTGAGGTACAGTTCTTTGCAGTCAATATTTTCAAAAGAAAAAGTACATTCTGGGTGACTTGGCATAAACTTTTAAATGTTATCTTTAAGAAACTAAAATAATTTATTTTTATTTCCCAACTATATACTATAAAAAACATGTTTCTGAATACTTAAAAAAATCCAATGACACATATATATCTGAATACTCAGAAAACACTTATGTCATATATTTAAAATAATGGGTACATATTGCTCCAGGAGAACATATAAAATTCCTAAATAGCCATGCCTATTTTTCATAACAAAAGACATAATGGGGGGGAAATCTAATTTATAATTATACATAAAACCTAGAATGCTTTAAAAAATGCTCAACAGTAAAAATGGTACCGAAAATAACTAAGAACATTTAAAAGGTGTTTATAAAATTGTCCTGAGCTGCAACCTGATTGTATAAGCAAAAGGGATGCTCACATGATATCTACACATGTCGTTTATGACCGTCTCACTGTTACTTGTAGTTGCTTGGCTAAAATCAGTAGGATTCCTGCCTCCTCCCAAACAATCATTCATATCATTTATATGTAATTTATCTTAAGCCCCAACATAACAGAAACTCAGGTATCAAAGTCAAGAAGCAAAAAAAAAAAATTATAATAATAAAGTGATAATACCTAAGTGATTTTTCCCTAAAAAAAGATAGATATATTGGAAAAAAACAAATATTATAACCATAAAAAATCCCCTAAAATGTCACTTTCTAATTTTAAAGTTAAAGATTACCACTACCTGTTTTTTTAATCACAAAAACACTAATACTTAAGTTTTATTGACTTTTTACATACTTCTTCCTAAGAATGTATCTAGGAAGAAGACAAATACACATATTTAAAGAGTATTTTTATCACATGTCATTTTAACATTGTTCTTTAGTAAACACATAATGTGTAACAGAAGATTAAAGCAAGTCTTAATCAATTATTGTACACTAGAAACTGCTATCTATAAAACTTTTTCAGCAATATAATTTCTGACTTTAGTAGATCTAAGAATGATCTACACATAAGCATTATACAGCTTAAATCTGGATGTCTTGTGGTTTTAAACACTGAGTAATAAGATGTCTAAAATTTGAATATATTAAGGGTAAAATAGAAAACAAAATTATAACAAGGTGTGATCAAAGGAGAAAAGAGCTATTTTTTTCATTCATCTATAAAACAAATTTATGAGATCGTAAAGGACAATTTAACAACCTAAAGAAGGTTCAAAGGGGGGAAAGCCAGAGCCTGACAGAATTGAATCTGTCAATGATTTCAGCCATTCAGTCTAGGGAGAAAAAAAGCAGAAAATGTGGCTTCATTTTGCAATATAAAGTAGGAGGCATAAAATTCAGTAGCCTGTCTGTCGATGTCTAGTTATATATTTAAACTGTTTCAATTCACAGATTATGCTGATCCTTCCACATATAAACAGCCAATAATGATGGCCAGGCCTCTAGGAAAGGAAAACACACACCACACAGCAAGGTCAGGAAGCTACCAAGCACCACAGGACAACAGATCAAAACAGAATGGTTTCATATGTTTCTATTGTTTATATAGTTAATTTGGAGATGATATTCCTTAGGGGAAAAGGAGGTTGTAAATATTACCAGGAACATGCAACATAGTATCAAATACAATACATAATTTTCATGCAGATTACGTATTTCCTGTATGTATCCATGTCAGTCAACCTGCAGTGTTGATAGCCATTCAATTCTTTTTAACTTAAATGTCAAAGTAAACTCCTTTACTCTTAAATCCGTTTACTTCTATCTCAGAGTTAATTACAGAGAATTTATAGTTCTTTAACTTCTTTGATGAAAAGATCAAACTTGCAAACTCTGAATATCTTTTTTTACTACAAAGAGATCAAGCAATAGAGAGGAGTGGATTGAAAGGGAATGAGGTATTAATTTATTTCTGTGTAAAATTTTAAAAATGAGAACCAATAACATTCTGTTTGGTATTAAGCATCTTAAAAAATTACAACACACTATAAGCAATGGTGGAAATTTACCCCCAAGTAGCAGACTAGCACATTTTAAACACACAAGCTAGAGCCGCCTCTGGCCACATGTTTTTTTGAGTTCAGTCTCTTAAAGAGACAGTATTCTTGGACATATGCCCTACATGACGCACATTTCTAAAATGTTTGATTACTAAGCATCCACTCTTGTATTTCTTCAAATCCATACTAGGCCAACAGTGTTCTGCTTTATTTTACTGTAAAATCAAATTGTTTTGACTTAAATCTACAAATGACTACAGGGCCGGCAGAAATGAAATAACAGGGAAAGCTACTGAAAGCTACTGACTAGAGATGTCTAAAACACAGGAACCTATAGATTTAACAGCAAACCGTTGTGTTGTGTTTTTTTAAAACTAAAACGACCACCGTTTCTTCATTCATTTATCTACTCATTCACTAGGCGTCAGCGACAGAATACATTGTAACTGATAACACCGGAAGCTATACCACTGCAATTTCGCTGTGGAATGAAGGGAGGGAACTTGCCAATAACGTCAACCAACACCAAAGCAGTAAAATTTCAAAGACTTAATTTTCTATTTAAGAAAAATACCCAGGAAGGGGCCCACTCACATACCCTAAAAACTGTATTAATGCGTGACTATAAGAAAGATTTGTCTTTCAATATACCTAAGGACACATTATTGTACAGCCATTGACAAAACTACTGATCAACTCCTCCACGTCAAAAAAAGTGAAGAGGGTGGAAAAAGTTTGGCTTACTTGGTGTACGAACACATCGACTGGAATATCCAAGGGGCTTCCCTCTCGGTTTACCATGGAGATGAATCCAAATCCCATTCGCACATTGAACCACTTGCAGTGGCCAGTTCCGTGCAAAACCTGGGATTCCTCCTCTGCCTGCTCCGGCAGCTTCCCGGGCTCTTCTCCACCACCTTTGCTTGCCCCGCCTGAGTAGAACCGGACAAAAAACAAACAAACAAACAAACAAACAAACAAACAAACAAACAAACAAACTCAGTTAGTCTGTACTGCCATACAGTTCATGGAAAGAGGGGGTAAAAACTGCTTGAGAACTGAGTGGAGTGGGGGTGGGGGAGTCAGGGAGAGAAGGAAAGACTAAAACGCGATTAAATGGTTGAGTCCTTCTTTTCTTCTACAGAAAATATTTAAAATGGAAAGGGTTAAAAGAGGGGGAGGGGAGCCACACTGTTCTATCGATCACATCCACGTCCACGGTTCCGTACACATGTGTACTTTTTCATTTAACTCCATATTTTCACTCGCACATTACAGTACAGCATGAGATACTTTACTTGCATATTGCTGATTTAACACTGATCCCATTTACAAAGAGAATTTTTCTTCAAAACTCTTCTCTCTGGCAGGCACGAGGAGGAAAGAAATCGCGGAGGTTAGAAGTACTTTAATGCACATGCCGCAGCGAACCCAGGGTTGTCTGCACTGTGCATTCCCCTCCCCCCATAACTTTAGATTAAAGTTGGGATGGGGGAGGGGGCAGGTGTATAAAAGTTTTCTTGGGCTCTCTAACTGAAACTGCGCTTAATCACACTCAAACAATTCAAACAATAGCCCCCTGAAAGCTTTTCAAATTGTGAATCAGTGTGGGCGGTACAAAACATTTTTGGAGATCTGTAACAATAGGTTGCCGAAAGCCCCCTTGTGCGATGGGGGTGCGGGTAATGCCCAGTATTGGGGTAAAACCGGGAAGGGGGGGACCAGCAAAGAAGGGTGGGAGAGGGGGAGGGGGAAGAGAAAGGAAGAGAGAAAATCACAGTAAAACAATAGAAAAGAAAATTAACCTTCGGCCATGTTGCCCCACGGGCTCTCTGCTCCAAACTCGTGAGATGAAAACTTTCCCTTTGCAACGGAGTGATCTTCTGCATCAATCTAACATCTTGATTTTGTGCGATCACAAATTTAGCTCGCATGGTCTAATGTGCTTTCCCTCTTTTGATTTTTTTCTCTTCTCTCTCCAGTTTCTGGCTCCCTGAGCACACGTGACTTTGTCAATTACATGCTTTCTTGCTACTAATTTCACCTCGGATCCTTAAGGGGCCGGCAAGAGGAAGAGATAACCAATCGCCATTTCATCTAGGCTGACATCAAAATAATTTATGAATGAACACGAAAAACTCAAACATGTTATCTTAAAGACAATTTGGGACGCTTCTTTACGATAAATCAGAATGCTGACTTTGTGCTTTTATTCAAACACAATGGAGGGTTCTTGTGAATCGTTTAGAAAAACGGCACAGTCATGTATGTGCACACGGGTGCCTTACACACAAGCCAGTCCAAATAATCTCATTTAGGGGAAAAAGCTACTTAAATAAAGCAACTGAGGTTACGGCTTTTTTCCCGTAAGAATTCATCTACTCGATAGCAGTAAACCTGCTTTGGACGCAAATCTCATATTTATTCGGTTTTAAGAGGAAAACATATAATTTATAAAAGATATAATTAAACCTAATTAAACCCGCATGAAAGTTTAGATGATGATAATGTTATACACCTTCAATAAGACAAAAGCACACAATTACCTGATTCTACCCTGAAATTTTTCAAATTTAAAATAAATCCTACTGGAAACAATCTCTATCACCTTCATGTAGTCAAATCGTATTTAGTATTATAATTTTGGAACATTTTGGAAGCGGTTGGTAAGAAATTGTACTTCACAGGTTTCTCCACCACCTCTTTTCCGGGGGAGGAGATGTGATTAATGACTTCCTAAATAACAGCCCAGTTTTTCAGCCTAACATACAGTGAACCTCAATCAGTGGCGATTGTTCCCCAAGAGCAAGACAACGTAAGGCAGGGAGGGGGAGGGGTACGCCGGGCAGGGGAGGTGAAGAGGAGCCGCCAGCAGAGGCGGCTGCAGAGCCAGAGAAAGAGGTGGGGGAGAAAAAGCAGGCGCTGGTGGGGGGAGGGGTGAAGAAAGAGAGGCAAGTGGGAGGAAAATAGGTAAATTTATATAATGTTGACTGGACCCCTACATTTTAAAAGTCAACTACCAGTGGGTAGAAGAGTAGAATAAACGAAAATTTCATAACGGATTAGGCTCCTACCGCCGTCCCTGGCCCACCCTGTTTAAAAATGCTTTCCCTTTACCTTTCGGATCAGTTCAAATGATTGCAGACTACTGGATGAAGACAGCAATATTACCACCCTCATCGAATACTACACTAAATATTACAGATCAACTAGAAATGCCTTAGTTCCTTTAAAAAACATCACCAGTTTTTGAAACACTTAAACGCAGCACTACTCCTTCCCCCACCCCACCCCCATTTTCTTAAACAAGCAGTTTACTGGGAAACTGTACAGATACCACTTCCCTTAGGCACGGCTACCGAGTTGAGTGAGCCCTCCCCCACCAAACCCTCGATCGCCTCTGGTGTCTCCAAACAGGTCCACACTAACTCTTAGCACTCCTAACACTAGCACACAAACTAAAATGTAGGGATCCTGAATTCAAGAACTTTTGAATATCCACACACAGCACCTATGTATACCTTCTCCCCATACTAAACAACTAAGTATAAATTTATACTACTTGGTTCAGATCTGAAATAGATGGATGTAGATAAATATGTGCTACTTTCAGCTGCTTGAGGTAAAAGGCTTCAAACATCACTGATGAATTTAGAAAATTTTTTTGTCTATTTATTTTGTTGTTTCTCCGGAAAGGGGAAAAAGTTTCCTCATTTACTTTGGAGAGAATAAGCTTAATAGAGAGAAAAGAAAAACTGTGAAAATCAAAATGATTTCGAAAGAGTACCACAAGCTCAGACCTCTCAAAAAATTACTTGCTAACAAAATATTTACTAGGCATTATTTTAATAGAAATCAATTGATTACACTGACCTATAGTGAAGTAACATTCACAATGCCATTTCATGTTAAACTTTTCACAGAATCAAAATAAAAATTACTAAAATAAGTTATGTGGCTTCTTAAAATATTTTAAATGAACTAATTACTTTAAACCTCAACATCTGGTTAACAGAAAAATCTAGGAAAGTATTCATGTAAATTGAAGGAGAAAGCTACTATTTATGTAAAACTGTCATAAAATTCACAGACCAGTAGTTTAGTTTTGTCAGTGACACACATTTATAGTGAATGATACTGTCTGTAAGTTTGTTTTAATCACAAAGTAGTTTAATAATAAGATCAGAAACAATATATACATGGATTCTGAATCCTTTATTGTTAAATTTTATGAAATTCAAACCTATAACACAGATTAAAACTGTGAAATGCCATAACTGAACTGCATAAAATGGTATGGTTATGAGATTCAGTCTTGCCTGATTGGGGGCCTCCAGTATTAGTGGAATTAAGGTAAGGTTCACTGGACTGGTCACTGGTGTCAGAGGTTATCGACTCATTCATTTCCTGAGGGGGACATCAGCCTTTCAAGTTGTGTCCAGGGCTTTTTCCAACCGGGAACTCTGAGAAATCCTCTAACATTCATTCACAAAGAATTTAAGGCAACTGCATTTACATACCTGGGGGGAGGTAAAAGAACTGGGTAGAGAAGGCAAGAGAGGGAAGAGGAGGGAAGAAAATTGAGAAAAGTGAGGGAAGGAGACATGAGGAACAAAATATCACCATTTCAGGGATGCGGAACTGTCTTTTACATAGATGCATCTTTTCTGTCCTCCAATCCCCACCTTTTGAGTCTAAAACCCTTGTATAAAACTGAACATAATCTCTTTAAGCTCATAGAGTGCTTCTTTCACATAAAATGACCCTATGAATCTCCTAGAATGCTTTCCAATTTGTCACCTTCCCGAAGTCTCCTGGTTTTAATTTTTTTCTCATTTCCTACTTGTTTTTAGTGCCAGAAAGACCTGTGCTTGACTCAAAACGCATGTTTTGTACTTGTGAAAGCCAAATATTTCAGTAGGTTAATTTATCATAGTTCTTTCAAAATATCTATAAAATGAGTTCAAGTAGCTGCAAAGATCGTTAACGCACTGGGGGTAAAAATCAAGGAAATAACCGATCATATATGACCACTGGTTATCACAATCTAAGGTTTCTCCACGAAAAAAAAAAAAAGCAAAGTGCACGGACTCTCGGCCAATTTTGTTTTTAATTCCAAAAGTAAAATGCAAGGAGCCAAAAGAGACGCCAGAGCCCACCGTCCTTGTTTTTCTATAAGCAATGAGTGACTTCTATCGAAGCAGAAACAATGCTTTGGTTCTTAAAACTAGGAGGAGGGGCTGAGCCGCTGCGGCGAGCGACTCCACCCGGGCTCTCCTCCTGGCACATAAGGCCGGGGTCTGCAGCCCCAGCGCTGCCTTCGCAGCCCTGTACTTTCACGCGCAGTCCGAGCCCCAGGGTCGCTGAGACCCCCAGCCAGCGGGTCTCCGCTTTCCCTCCACCTCCGGCCGGCACTTCCTCTCCCTTCTCCAGTCACCTTTCCCTTATTCAACACATCGCCACCTCCTCTCCAGAAGTGGAGCCACTCCTAAGGCGGCTAATGATTTCTCGCTAATTAATGGATTTTTACGTTTGTCCTCCCTACTACTCCCACCCCAGAAAACCAAACAAAGGAAAAAACCCTTTCCTTCACCACTACGGAAGACAACACTTGCCGCGGTCTACTACTTTTACTGCATCTCCAGACATACCATTTATAATTTGATCTCTTTATCTGTGAGATGTCAGAGTCTCGGAAATCTAAGATAAGTGAAGTCAAGGGGGAAGGAATTGGGAGAACCTGGAAAAGATGACCACTACCCCCTTCCCCCCACCAGGCCTTGCCTAAAATGGAGAGGTCTTCAGACTGCTGGCGCCGGTACTTTAGGGCAGCCACGAAAACATCGCTGTGCGCCTTCGGAGGGTCAGAAAAAGCACTCCTCCGGGAAGGCGTGGGATGGGGGACGGCTGTAGACGATTTTAGGGAACCCGCTTTGGCCTCCCCGAATGAGGTTTCCAACCCAAAAGCGGCACCTCGGGCAAACTGTTCCCGATCCCTCCCACTGCGGTTTCAGCAAACTACTTGGCAAATAACTTGCTTGAAATTCTTACAAGACGGAATCACATGAAAGGACTACTCTGCTGGGTGCCTTGGTCTTATAATAAAGGCACTTGAGAATACGGGAGCATTCTGTTTTTGGTTTAAAAAAGCAAAATTCCGTTCTCATTTAATTTCCTTATCTAGAAACAAAATGCTTTGGATTAACACAATTGTTCCAATTTGAGAATCTTTACACCATTTGTAAATCACTTTAAATTTCTTCCTTAAATATCTTCTTAACACATTTCTCCAGGTTTAATTAAATTATGAAAATACAGGCACTGATTAGCATATATTTTACATTTTCCAAATTGCTTTCATATTTAAGAAAGAACAAAGATTTGCAAACATTTCCTTCTTTTGGATCGGTTATGTTTCAGCAAAGTATTTAGAGCAACAAAAATTAAATCAGGAGATAGACATTATTTTAGGAGCACCATTTTGTATAAAGTTTCTTTAAAAAACTGAAATAACAAAAAAAATCCTGTTTTATTACCATGCTCCTCCAATGAAAAGGAAAAATAAAAATTTTATTATAATACCCAAATATCTTCTGAACTGTGTTCAACAAATACTTCCTTAAATGATTTTAATCAGAACAGAACTGGGTTAGAAAAATCACTTTCTAACAAGCACTATATTACTTTGCCCAAATTGCACAAAACTTCATTTTATTTGAAAATTGAGTCAGTATTTTTCACTGCAAGAGTCAAATATGTATGCTTCACAATTTGAAGAATTTTTGGTAGCAAATGTTAAATCTATAGAAATGGTACTGTATCATATAAACATGTAATTCCCCTCCAAAGCAATGATAGCTGGTTCTTTATAACTTAATCTCATCAAAAGAAATCTTAATAACTTAATCTCATCAAAATGGAATAAGAGTATGGGCTGTTTCCTACATATTTATTTTAGAATTTTCACTTTGGGTTTATTTGGGAGAAGGGGGCAGGTGGATGAAAAATGGAAAGAAAAAGAACAGTGGGGGAGTAAAAGCTGAGGGAAGTGGAAAGAAATCTTCAGGCTTTCAAGATGCCTGTGTGAGGAGCAAATTTGTGGAGAAAGAGCATCCAGCTAGAAACTAGAAGCCACAGGTCTAGTCCCACTTGCTGACCTTATTAATCACTAAGCTTCTCTGGGCCACAGTTACCTCATCTACAAAGGAGGAGACTGGACCAGTTGAAGTTCAAGTATTTCAGCTTAAATGTAATCCCTGGAAATAACCTTTTTTTTTTTGGTGAAAGTGGAACCTCTCCCGAACAACCCCTTTTTAATCACAAGGAAACACAGACATGAAACTTTATTGCAGTCACTTAACACATTGGTGTTAACATTATTTCCCAACAGAAAAGAAAAATGTATCTGGACTGTCTCCAGTTTGTCCCCACAAAAAAAAAAAAAAACCCCACAATCTAACAGTAATCAGAAACTAGTTAGTAAATTAAAATATTGTAGCATCTTTTCAGAATCTTCTTTTTCATGATACTCAATAGAGCATCATCTCCATGTTAAAAGATTCGCTCTAGAAAAAAGGAAAGTATTTGTCAAATGGCAACGCCTATCAATGGTTTCCTCATTCAACTTTTTGATCCCTATTATTTTCATGTTGCTACCTATAATCCTAAATTTGATAAGTTTAATGACAGAATAACATCTTTCTACTTGTATTTAATGTTCATAAACCTTGTCGTATCACAGCTTTTTAAATGTTTTCACAGTGTATCAGTCAAGAGTAGAGCGAAAGTATTAAATTCATCAAAGTATAAGCCAGAGTATTACATTATCAAATAAAACTGTTACTGACAGTTGTAAGTTTTGTAGTGTTGTAAGTTTTAAGTGAATGTCAGTAACTTAGGAAAATATCTATCAAAAATCTAGGTTTTATAGTACATCTACATAAAGGAAAATACATATACTAGGTTTAAAATGTTAAAAGTTCAAATGACTCATTTTTGCAGTATGATGAACAAACATGATACACATTCATGAATATCGAAATAAATGGAGCTTCCTTAAATTAGCAAAATTCCCTAATTTTCTGAAAAAAAAGTCTAATACATCGTGCTATTCATGTTATGATAAATTATTTCAAAATAGCACCAAGTCTCTATTTTTAAATTAATTCAACCTATATTTGAGAGTGCCTATTTTGCTACGGGTATTTCAAAAATGAACAAGCTACAAATACTCTTCATTCAGCTACATAAACATGTAAATATCTACTATCAATTTTCCCTGAGTTACAGAAAAAATAATCACAAAACCCAATACTACTAAAATCAGGAGGAAAAGAAGTTAATTAGAAGATTTCATCTATGTATTCTGGTAGGAGCAACAGTTTATAGACAGAATGATCTGGAATCCAATAGGACACGGTACCCATCTTGCCAAAGTGAATTCCCAAAGGTTGCCAAGTTTCCTCAAAGGAAAGATCAACTTTCCTTTGAAAAGTGATCTATCTGTTCAAACGTTCATCAAGTAAAATATTTAACTTATTTAAAAAAGACTAACCTGGGGCTGATGAAACCTGGTTGAATGACCTCATCATCTTCTGAAGAACCTAGAACCAGAAAGTTCAAGTTAGTACTACATTAATAGCCTTTTTAATTACCTCTTTTTCAGCTTAGTGGATCATTAGAAAGCAATAAAATACCTAGGTTTTGACTCTGTGAAGTCAAATTTAAGGCTCACCTAGCAAAATTAGATAACCAATTGCCATAAACTTGACTTTCATTCCTATTAAAGGACACTGATTTAAAAATGCCTTTTAAACAAGATCATTTCGATGTAGTCAAAGATCCTGATCTCATGAACAATGAAATTAAATTTAAAAAAACACTCATTACACTGTAATTCAAGAATTCCATTTTATTTTAAAAACACAGTGAAGAATCAACCTAATCCACAATATTGTGCTTCTTGATAAACTTACTTCACTATTCTCTTCAAATGTATTTTAAAAGATAAATCATGAAAACCTAATTGTGGTACTTATACCATTGATATTAGAGCTCTGTTACATTCATATTCCTCTTTGCAACAAAAATTTAATGGTAATTCATTTAATCATTAAGTATATTCATTAAAGGTTCTTATTATTCATTAACCCTGATTTTTAAAAGGAAAAACTGTTCTTGTTTACAACACAAGTAAGCACTGACTTTTCTAATAGATCTGCTGGCAGATGTCACAACACAATAACTTGTAATGAAGAGGTCACCCAGTAGTGAAGTATAGCAATTGGAAGAGAAACTCCTGATGGCCACTGAATTATCATTTTTATCCTTAAGGAAGAGTTATTAAGGATTGGAAAATAATTTGTTTGAACACGCATCCAGTCACCTACTACCACCCAGGGTTACCTTTGTTCCTTAACTAAGTTTTACACGCTATATCTACTATATCAACTCAAACAAAATAAGCCATTATGCACAAATTCTTTAGGTTGCAATCTAATTTTCTTCTCAAAACTAAACAGATGGTTTTCCAAGTGCAGAGTTCTAATGAATGTTGACCCAAGATTCTTCTTATAAAGGATGACAGTCCCATTGAGTAACATTTGAAAAGACTAGAGGAAGAATGTGAACAAAGGGTATGTGAAACTCTGTACATTAAATCCTCCAGTTATCCTGTGTTGACCACCAAAAGACAGAAGATGATGACAGATTCTAATGTTATCAAAATTCATTATTAAAACTTATTAAACAGAGCTTCCCTTTACAGTAAGACTACATTGTTTTATTTTGCACATTTGGTTTATGTTAGGCTTTATTTAAGTATTGCACATAATTTCAGCAAAACCCTAGCTCGTTTTTCTGTTCTAATAGCCCACAGCCCATGCTTAATCTTCTCTGCTTATATTTATAAAAAAGTTCAAACCAACATATGCTAAATATGTAGAAAAAAAGTAGGAATTAGGTAAATGCTATATAAAATACTTACAATATTAAATTTTCATATTCTTAATAGAGGTGACTATTTGAAATGAAATAACAATAAGGAATTAAAATTATTCCTTAAATGCATGAATAGTAAAAAAACAGCTGTTTGTAATTTTATACACAGGCATATTTATTTAATGCTATACTTTGGGATAAATATTAAAAACTAATTAAAATTGTGATATGCTAGAATATACTTCTCTGATCCTTCACTAGAATAACCCCTGCTCATCATTTAAATCCCCACTCTGATCTCTTTTTCTTGTTGTTGCACACTGAGCACCGATGCTCCCATCATGTGACACTGCACTGTAACTGACTGCAAGCCCAAGATGATGTCTCTTTCCCAACTTCACTCTATGCTGTACGGTGGCAGGAATTGTATACATTCAGCTCCTTGTTTTAATCTGGGCATTCTTTAGTGTTCAATACACAGTTTTTAAACAAATCAACAACTTAATGAATTTCTGAACCTAGCTTGACCATGTCTAGAATGCTTTTATGAAATAAATGAATCTGCCCTGGCTGGTGTAGCTCATTGGATTAAGTGCAGGCCTGTGAACCAAGTAACCACGGTTCGATTCCCAGTCCGGGCACATGCCTGGGTCGCAGGCCAGTTCCCAGCAGGGGATGCACAAGAGGCAACCATACATTGATAGTTCTCTCCCTCCCTTCCCCTCTAAAGATAAATAAAATAAAATCTTTAAAAAAAGAGAGAGAAAGAAACGAATCTGTATACAACATTGTCTTCAGCCGTGGCAGAGAAGCTCAGTCAGTTGGAGCATCATCCTGATACATTAGGATGTAGGTTTGATCCCTGGTCAGGGAACACACAAGAATCAATCAATGAATGTATAAATAAGTGGAACAACATATCAATGTCTCTCCTTTCCTCTCTCTCTAAAATAAATAAATAAATATATTTTTAAAAAAATGTTCCTTAACAACCATCTTTTCACAAAGAGAATATGATAGAAAATTAGTCCTTTGACTACCGCAAATATAAAATATGTGCATACAAAATGATTTCAAGAATTTTAGCTGAAATATGTGTGCTTACTGCTATAAAATTACCTAGCTTATAAACACTACCTATTACAAATACTCTTAGACTTCATACTTCCTCCTATTAAAACATACAATATTCTTCTCCAGTACTTTACATATTGGTGTTAATCCACTATTGTAACTATGCAATGTAAAGGAAAATTATTATTATTACACATTATACACTCACTTTTTAAAACTTGCTGATTAAGCTACTAAAGGCAGAAAATTGAGTGATAACAATACTACCATAACATATTACTCAGAATTTTATTTCAATTCAATTTGCATCATGTTAGTTTTCCCTCCTAAAATTAATAATATGCAAGTTGCTTTTTTAAGTCATAAGAATTTTATTTGTATTGATTTAATTTTTATTGTGTTTTTCAAGTTACTTTTAGTTCTCAAAAAATGATTTAGCAATCAAGAATATTTGCCAAAATAAAAGGAAAATTATTTCATTACTAGTCTCATCTCTATAATGTCTCAACATTTAAAAAATACTTAAGAAAGCAATTTTTTTTGTTTTTTATTACTGGCATTTTCTAAACTAATGTAAGTATAAAATATTATAGTTTACAAAAATATTTACTTTATGGTTTATAACAAAAATTATAGTCTACTTACAATATGACTCAACTATCATTGAAATAAATACATTCTTTTTGAAAAGTGAGGTAGACAGCAATATGACTTTTCTTTACCAGAAAAATAGTTGGGGAGAAGTTTTTAAATGACCACCTAAAATCATATAGCAAACATCCTACACAAACACTGGACTGAAACCTGAACCATAATACTTGTTTAGATTTACTATAACAAATATAACATAAACATACATCAAATAAAATATTAGATGTTGAAGTTTTTAACATTGAATGTTTTCTAACACTGTCCTCTGAAGAAATATTTATTATGTATCAGTGGATTGAGTGCTGCCCTGTGAACCAAAGGGTTGCCAGTTCGATTCCTAGTCAGGGCACATGCCTGGGTTGCAGGCCAGGTCCCATCCAGTGGTGGGTGTGCAAGAGGCAATCACACATTGATGTTTCTCTCCCTTTCTCCCTCCCTTCCCCTCTCTCTAAAAATAAATAAATAAAAATTTTTAAAAGAACCCTTCACTGTAATTATTTTTTGCAAATTAATCAACTGACAAATCAAATGCCACATAGGCAAAATTGGGATGAATTATTTTGTAATTCAACTGAACATTCTCCTGTAATTTTAGATATATGAAGGAGGACCCCCCAAAAAACAGAATTATCTCCTGGAGGGCAGGCCCCTTGTAGTACATGCTTCCCCTGGTAGGTGAGTGTTCTAGAAACCCATCTGTATCAATATACCAGCTGGTGTTGTTGTGAGAAGATGCATTTGGCTTTAGTGACTTTTTTAAAGCTTTTTTGGTACGTTTGCCCATTTCATGATAGATGATTTCCAGCACACCTGCCCACCCTGCACTGAGTGTTTAGCAGTTTTTGAACAAAAACGGCATGACCCCCCCATGCCTCGCCCGCCCTAATCACCCAATCTCTTCCCGAGTGACACCCCTGTAATGAAAAAAAACCTCGAAGGGAAACGTTTTGCAGTGTGGAAGAGGTAAAACAAAAAATGGCAGAAGCACTAAAAGGCATCAAAATCGATCTCAGAAACTGTTTTGAGCAGTGGAAAAAATGTCTTGATAGGTGTAGTGCATCAAATGGAGAGTGCTTGCAAGGCGACTGAAGTTTAAACATGTAAGAATAAATACACAATGTTTATTAATAAATTCTGAGTTTTTTGGGGTCTCCCTCTTGTAAGTGGAAATCCTGTACCCTCAAGTTTATACAGGTTCAATTTTTAAAAAACTATCTTTAAAGATAAATATTTATTGTAACTTTATACAGATGAAAAATAATAAGTACTGGAGGGTTAAAACAGGAAACTTTATATTTCGTTAAATATTTTGAATATTTTCTTGAGAAAATAAAGAAATTTATATTATTTACAAAAATATTGCATTTTTATATTTATGAATTACATTTTAATACATTAATTTTTATTACTTATACTATATAAACACTTAACTTTAAATTAGAGGCTAATATTTCTAGTACTCCTAAATCACAGAGATAGTAACTTTCTCTACCACTTTGAAATTGAAATTTTACTGGTTTCACATAAGATATAGGCAGGTCTAACATTCTCTTCAAAAAGGCGTAGTAAAAATAATTTATTCTAGAAAATAAACTTCAATGAATATTAATTTAAGTCCATTGACATATTGTCGAGACTGATTAAGGCATTAAGTATGGCACAATTCTTAATTGTAAACACAATTCTTTAACTTAAATGTGAAAGTTGTAGCACAACTGAGCAACAGCACAGTTGGTTTTGTTAATGCAAATGTTTGTATTTCCTACTGTACAAAACAACAGTTTTATACAATAAAGTCCACAGCTGATTCATTGTTAAGGTCACATAAAATTAAAGACAAAAGTGGTTTCAAATTAAAGAATCACAATAATGGCAAAATTCCTGTTTAAAAAGCTAATCACATATATTATTAATGCCATCCACAACTTTAAGCTAAAAACTTTATCACAGCTTCTTGGTATGGTAACAAAAAGAAAAGATTTTACATAAACCTGAATACCTCTATTTAATATAATAAACATCAAAAGATGTTTTAGAGGATGCTCATTTTTATGCTATGGCCAGTGATCTAATTGTGTGATAAACACAATATTAAATAAAAACAATATGAATTTCACTGGCAGAGGAGATTATACCAAGAGATTAATGTGAAAAATAAAAAATAAAACATTTACAGTTTTTCTAAAATGTTTAATCTACAAAAAAAAGTATGTCTGTTTTATACCTATACAGTATAGAATATTTTAGTTGAAATATTTTTACAGAATCTGAAAAAATGTTACCTAAAAGAAATATCTGAAAAATATAAAAGTAGCATTTTGGCTCTTGCATTTCCACTGTTTGTAAAAGAAATACAGATTTGAAAGTATTTAGAAAATTTAAAACGTGTTTTTCCACTATTACAACTGGTCATACAACACTATGTCCTTTTTTCTATATAATTAAGCTTTTGTTCAGCCATGAAAAAAACTGGAAACTGATTGCTTGAAAATGAGCTGCTTGCCCTTTGTCCTGGTTGGTCACCTCTGACCCTTAATTTGATGATCCTGCATATCAACCCATTCTATTTTTAGAAAAATTGTCAAGTTCTATATCTAAAATAGTACAAACAATACTTTTTACTGAAATATTAAATGTATTACACATTCCTTTTTCAAGTAATTTCTACAGTGGTTTTATATCAGTGTTCAATTCACACAATGTAAAACACAGTACTATCATAAGCAGTGACAGCCTGGTGTTTGTCCTGGTTCAAACAATAGAAAATTTCCCCAAAGAACTAACTCAAGATCATTATAATGTAAAAATATTTTTTCTATTTATAAACTTGCTTATATATTATTATTGTTTCCAAGTAGAATTTATTTCATGACTTATTTCTAAATTGATTAATTTTGATAACACGTTTTGATGGTGGTTTGGATAGTGCCAGACTATAAACTTGAGTCAAAAATTCCAAGTATCAAATTCATACACAACTTTACTGCGGTATCAACTAAAATTATACTTTTTTTGAGAACTCATTAGTTGCCTAAGTTGGCTTTATAATCTTGTCTTCTTTTGCAAGTGGCAGCTTTCAAAGAAAGAGAAAACCTCTAGCATTGATCTCACTGATTATACTGGCATTATTCAAAATTAATGTTATACAGTAAAGGGTAAAATTTCTCTATTACAATTTCTGGTTGATTCCAATGAAGCTGGGTAAAAAGACTACATTAAAAGGTATATATAAAATATATGTGTATATTTCTTACAGTGAGGATGTTACCTGAACCTCTATGCAATTTCTGTGTGGTTTCAGTCAGATTTAGCAATGACCAATATGGCTGTCTTGGTTCAGCACTATGGTCAGCGACTTCACAGAGTCACTGTCAGATAAATCCAAATCAGTATAATGTATGTATATAAGGGGTTAAGTTTCTCAAATCAGTGTAATTTTATATTTCATATATTCCTAGATATGTTCATGTAAATCAATCTTAATTTTTAATGTAAATAATTTTCATTGTTCTGCTTGGAAAGCTAGAAATTCTTCTTTACCTTGTGGGTCACAGGAAACAGTACTTATTTGTAAAGAGAAATGTTCCTTTAAAGGCAAAAAAATCAGATACATGTTCTCAAGCATGTAAATACAAAAACTTGGGCATTTATGGGCTATAAAATTTTAAGAGAAAATCAGAAAATACTAAAAATTTCCAAGTAAGAAAAATCTTTAACTGATCAAAAATTTGTAATGTCCCTTTTATACTCAATAGCCTTTATTACTTCTAAACTAATTCATCTCTGCTTCCCTTTTTTAATCAACTGAACTGTAGCTTAAATGTTTAAAGATCATTTACAGCCTACAAATTTGATACTTCTGAATAACACTTTGATTATTTTAAAGAAACATTGATTCTAAAACTGACAACTGTTATGCATGTTTTATTTAATAACTTATTTTTCCCTTAATCATGGTTTGTAAATTATGATAGCAGTGTTACAAATACTGAAAAGAGAGACATGATCAGATACCAATCATTATCAAACTATGACAGGTAAGATCTATTTAATCTTCTCTCTCTTCTGAGTACATGGGAAAAAAACCCTTAAATCCACTATATTCACTAAAATTCTGGTGTTTTTTTAGAATTTACATGTGCAGTACACTTTAAGTCATTCTGGACTGACTTTGAGCACTGTTATATTAAAATTCAACCTCCTTCACTTACAAAGAAGTGTAGTTGACAGTCTTTCCCCCTATAACTTGGATTTATTTAAATCTTGATTAATTTCACAACTAATTTTTCATTGTTTCTGAAAGAAGTTTGGCACAGACATATAATAAGACGCTAAAGTTTTACAAGGATGAGAATTTACCTTTGAATCATTTGGTTCCAGAACTATTACAGCAAAGTACCTATAAACAGTTCTAATAATTAGTTTGCATTACAAATTGATTCAAATCCTTAAATTCTTATTAACATTTATCTGACCTTTTATTAACAAGCAATGATTAGTTGATCCTATTTATAAAATGGCAAAGTCAAATAAAGTATTTTATTCTTTGAAGTACCTTCACCTTCCTCCAAGAACTAGAAAGAGGCCTGTGTCAGTTTAATTGCTAAAGCTCTTTAGGAAATTTAGACACACTGGATTGTCCTATTTCGTACATTCAGAGATAAAGAGTGTGGGAAGCAAGAATTGTCCCCATATGGCCAAGGGTCTAATTATAATTCAAAACTGAATACTGATTATTACATATTCTGTTGTTAATTTACGACTCCTATTAAACTGTATAAAAACCACAGCAGAAAAAAATGTCAAATAACAGATTCACATGAAAAACGTGTCATTCATAACAGATTTATATTTCCAAATTTTGAATAATTCAATTTTAAATGTCAGAGTTTGCTTGAAATCTTTATAAAATGAAATTGTGATGTTTTTAAGTGATTCTTGAAGTTAAAAATTCTCTTTAACAAAAGATGCATTTATATTACCACCTGGCTAAATATAGTAATCTATACAAAAATGACACAAGAATTTTTTAAATCAGGGTGAAAATCACTTAATGTCACACTTTGCCAACAATGTTTTGTAAACATTTACATTAAAAATGTAAAATGTTTTACATTTTCTAATATTAGTTATGTGTACTTTTAACTTCCGCAGTATTTATGACCAAGAAATAAAAACAATAAACACGAGCATAATTTATTTTTCCCTTGCATTAGCAATTGTAGGTATAAACATCTTCACTGGATAATTTAGTTCTATGAACAGTAACAATACCTGGTAACCTGAAAAACCTATGGATGAAAACAAATTTACAAAAAGAACAAAAAGGAACTCAAGAAAACACAGGAACCTAAGATTTCAGTCTGTGTTACATGAACCAATTCAAAATGGCGGACTTACTATTACTTACATTTAAGAAATTTCCGCAATGAGGACATTATATACATACTGCAAGATGTTACTCGAAAACACTCAATGTCTACCAACGTGCAATTAAAAACAAAGTTTTTGTAGTACAAATCCTCGTAATGCACCCGCATCCAGTGTTCCAGTCAGTAGTTAATGCTTCTGCAAATGTATCATTTCTTCTTTGGTTGTTTTCAAAAGCAACTTAAATCCAAGTGCATTTTTCTCCATCCTCGACAAAGCCTTAACTTTAATTCATGAATTTACATCACCCACACCGAAGCCAAAAACAATCTCCGATGCCTGCAGGCTACAAAGCAGCTCTATTTGCGGAATATGTGAAGGGCAGGTGCGGACGCCCCCTGGCGACGAGGCCCCGCAGGTGCGAGGCGCCGGCACCGCCTGTGCAGACCCGCCGCCGAGACCCCGAGCCTCACCATTGCGCCCCGAGTAGCCAGCACCTCTCCCCACCCAACACTACAGCTCACAGCCAGATCCGCCGACCAGCGGAGACTGCAGCAGTGACACTGGGCAGCTGGGCAACAAGCAACACCTCACTAGCAACGAGCACCAAACCAGCGGCGCTCAGAGCGGGGTTCAGAAAGGTGTGAACCCGGAAGTACATCGACCGCCGCATCTCACTGACAACAAGAGGGCATTAAATAAGGGTCGCTGAAGGAGGACGCGGGGTCCTGCTCCCCAACGGCAACTTGCTGCGAGACATGTCACTTTCCTAGCTTGCCCTGTCCTTCTCCCTCACCGGAGCTCGCACCTCCTCCTTTCTTCCTGCTCCTTGGCACCGAGCTCCGCTCGACGTTGCTCACGTGCCAGAACAGGGGCAGCCAGCCTCGTCCGCACTGGCACGCACACCTGGCCGCACTCGCACTGCCGCGGAGCGCGCTGCTTACCTCCGGGGTCTCATGGTCCCGTCGCCAGCCCGGGTGTAAGCAGGGGACAGCGTGTGACTACGCGTGTGGCGTTCAGTTGGGGGGGAGGGGGACCGGGCGGAGAAAAGGGCCTTAAGTCTGTCACTTCCTGGGGGAGCGCCGGAGACCAGGGGTGCGCCTGGCGGGGCCGGGAGGGTCAGCACATTGTGAGCCCGCAAGGGGTCCCGGCGCGGAGGGGTCCGGGAGGGAGGGCGGCGTGTGGCTGCTGGACGCAGAATCCTCTGTTGGCCGCAGCTCCGCCGCTGCAGCTGCCTGGCCAGTGGCGGGGAATGGGGAGGAGCGGGCCAGGCCGGCTGGGGGCCTCGGGAAGCCGCCGTGGCACCGGGCTGCTCCACTCGAGCCCTGCGTCAGGCGGCGGCACGCGCACACCTGCCCGCCGCCGCTCCGGGCGGCGTCATTGGCTGCTCACGCCAAGCGCGCGAGATTGAACTTTCCATTCATTCTTGGGCTCTGTGGGCGCGCACGGCTGTTGCGGAGCTTTCCCCGCCAGCTCTCGAGATGCGCGCTGCCTTCCTCCGATCTGAAGGCGCGTTCTCGCGCAGAATGGGGCTATTCTCGCGGAGGCTGCGAATGTCAGGGCCTGTCGCTTAGTCCTGCAGCGCTCACGCAGCACCGGATCCTGAAGACGTCTCATTTGGCGGTCCCCAGGGTACACCTTAAGGGACGCAGGAGTGAAACCGTAAGAAGGTACCGGCTCTTTTTCTCCTTAACTAACAAACGCTCTGGTGGTATCTACAGATAGTAAATTCCTAATTGTGCAATTCAGAGTTATAATTAGTAATGTATCTCAGAATACAGTGAGCATCATAGATAGTATCAGAAGTTTGGGGAACCTACTATCAGCTGTATTTTACGTTGTACTTTCCTAAACAATAAAATACCCAACCTCAAATTGAACATATGCATTACCTTTCAAAATGCCAAAATATCTGTGGCCAAAATACTATGATATGTGCATACCTAACTCTGTTGTTTTGGTATATCTTCCCAAAATGTCACTGCCTTCTCTCCTAATGCC
The DNA here is from genome assembly GCA_004027735.1 of Carollia perspicillata. Lineage (NCBI taxonomy): Eukaryota > Metazoa > Chordata > Mammalia > Chiroptera > Phyllostomidae > Carollia > Carollia perspicillata. Next base: position 39,850 of record PVKM010000881.1, on the reverse strand, counting down.
TTTGTAGTTTATTCTTGTCACTCAAAGTTTCTCCTTATTCACTCAGAACCAAATAGTCCTGGTCAACTAGCGTGTGACCAGTTACAAAATCAAACAGCCTTGTAATCTGTGATCTGGTCTGATCAAACAAATATGGACTATTTGGTGGAACTGATTAAAGGATTAAATATTTCAGCAAAATAAAAACCAGTTATATTCAAAATAAATATGTTTAATATATGTATATACCTTATATATAGTATAACAACAAATTAAAAGTGGAAAACTTTGAACATTACTAATATGGGTCAGTTAGCTGGATAATTTATTACTAAAGGACAAATCTCTAAATCATTACTGTGTAATGATGACCATATGCTTCTTTCCAATTCCTAGATTAGATTAGGAATAATCTAATCTGTCAGGGATAACCATGGTCTAGAAAAAAATACTTCTGGTCTGGGGGTGAGATGACTGCAGCCAAACTCATCAGAAGCAAAATCCCACTGTGACCCAGTAAGAACTTTCCCTATTGGCTACCTTTGGCCCATTCCTACATGATTGCTGGACTTCCCATTGAGCCTGTGTAGAGTGTGACTGACTTTAAAGATGCCTTTTCATTGGTAAGTATGTAAAGTATTTCTCATATTACTCATTGAGTAGTACAGAGAATTCGTTCACATGAAATTTTTAGTGATAGCTATTGTATCAATTGCAATTGATTTGTTATAATGCTACATACTTTACATTATGATACCATATATAATTTAATGGAAAAGGATGCAGACATTGATCACAAGAAATTAAAAACAGCAATTAATTATATATCACCATCTGAAATATGATGTGCTTTGACTTAAAAGTATTATAGTAGTATTTTATTTATGAGTGGACTTTATAATCGATGCTCTTACAGAATGAAATTTGTGTTTTTTTAATAACTATGTCAGGTGCTTTATAAGACTTATGATATATTGATATGATACTTGTTTAAAGTCCACTTTAAACAAGTATAGTAAACAGAAAATAATTAAAACAGCTTAATATATAACCTAGAGTTGGTATCCCAAATAATTGAGAGGTCATTTTTCTTTTTGATTTCAAACTTATTATCATCACGGCATCGTGCTGCTATCAGAAAAATGAAAAATGGGGCATTGTAATACTTACTGTATTATTTTATATTAGGTGCCAGGATGGGGAGAGAATGAACCTTGATAGACTAAGCAGTTACTAAAGAATAAAATTGGCATAATTAAAAGTGGATGAAAAGCCACAAGAAAAAGTTAAAGGCAAATGAATTTATCATTTATATATGGCTCTTAGCAATTTCTTTCTAAAAATGTATCTTTCTACCTGGGACCATGGTGATAATTTACTCTTAAGATTATGTCTGATAATTACTCCCTGAAAGAACAAGATCTCTCTTATTCTTCTCAGTGCCTCCAGTGCCCATAACAGTGCTGGGCACATAGTGTGTGTGAAAGAAATTTTGTTTTTAATTAGTGCATGAGAATGCATCATGATTATTTTTTAAGCAAGTAGTTAACAAGACATTTGGAAAATATAGCATGCAGTTTATTATTTATCTCCCACCCTTTTTTGACCAAAGTACAAGGTCTGCCCAGAAGGTATCCAGACATATAATATGAAAAATAGAAACATTTATTGAAGAAGATACAAAAACATAGTACATAGGACAATGACTCCTCAGTCCCATTCAAAGTAGGCATCTTGAGATCTCACACAGTTCTTCCAATTGCCATCAGTAGCCCCATTGGATTTTCATGAATCTCATCGACAGTCTGAAATATCTTCCCTTTCAAAGTGATTTTAGTTTGGGGAAAAGCCAGAATTCACAGGGTGCCATATCTGGACTGCAGGGGGACTGAGCAGCCTGGGTAATTTGATGTCTTGCCAAAAAACTCAGCATGAGACATGGTGCATGAGCAGGCACGTTCTGTTGAAGCTGCCAATCACCAGTTGCCCATAGCTGTGCCCTTCTGAATCATCCAAATAGTTTCCATGAGGAATGAATGTTCAAGCTTCATGTGCAATTTGATGCAGATTTGTTGCTCTACTGGCTCAGTCATTTTGAATGTGATGGCCACACAGTACACTTGCTCACTCGATGGCATCTGCTGCCCCCACTGGCTAGTACAGTGAAGTCATCATGGTTCATGCATGTGTATTCCAGTCCATTCTCCTTTACTGCCAGGTTACATCAATGCAGCGCAAACAGTTCTCGTTAGCAATGGCTGGACTTTTTCCAGACAGACCTTGTATATGAAGAGAAATCCCAGACATCATGTCATTTTACTTATGAATTAGAATTATTGATAATATTGAAAAACTAAGTCTTTACATATTACATTTATTCTCCTGCCATTAAACCATTTTTAAAATAGTTTAAAATAAGGAAGTAATAGTATTTGTTTTCTAAAGCTTACCCTAATGACTTCCTATAAACTCGATCATCTGTAAAGACCCTATTTCCAAATAAGGTCACATTCTCAGGTACTGGAGGTTAGGACTCCAACATCCTTGGGAGGGGCACAATTCAACTCATAATCTATCGGTTAGAACTGAAAGATGAAGTGATTGCAGAGAACTGAATAGATCCACATAGGTGTTTTTTCCCCATTTATTATAGTAAAAAAAAAAAAAGACCTCCTGTCACAAATGCTTGCTTTAGACTACTGTATGCTTATTGAAGTTAATATGAAGCAAGCCCTATCATCCAAATTATAAGTTATTTGTTGAACTCTCCCTAACATATAGAAGAGAAAAATGAAAAATGGGGAGAAAGTTTAACATTCATAAAAATGACAAACTTGTGCTCACCTATGAAATTAGCAAAAATCCTAAAGTTTGATGACATATTCTGTTCGCAAGGCTATGGGTAAATTGCTACTTTCATATACTCCTTTGGGGGTGCAAGAGGGGCACAAGGTTTAGAGAGAGCAATTTGGTGAAACATTAAAAGTATAATATACTCTATGGCCAGTAATCCCTCTTCTGGGATAGTGTGCTACAGATATACTAGTAAGTATCCACTTAGCTAATTATGTGTGTACCTGGACTGAACTTTTTTGAAAATAATGTTTCACTTTGCTTTCTAACCAGGACTCACAAATTTGTTGTGAGTCACTCACATGGTTGGGGAGTAGGGAATGGTATTTAGGAAGCATAGAGAACACTTGCTAGTCTTCTTCATGCCCATCTTCTTCACCTAAGGAAAGAGGTCAACATTCTAGACCTTAGTACCTACCTAGTTTCTTCCTCAATTGATTGTTCAGAATAGAACCAAAATTGTTAAAGCCATTCTTATCACTGTAGTTATTTTAAAAAATATCCTTTTTATTTTGCTTTTTTATTTTAGCCTCTTTTCTACTTTCATATTGTACACCAATTTTTCTTCTTCTCTTGCTGTTCCTTGGGGTTGTCACTAATCTGGTGGCTTGATATGACATTGAATAATACTCCCTTTTTCTTTTGCCAGTTCTGAACCAATTAAGGTATATAGAGAGAAGCAAGACAGATGGAGATTAAAGCAAGAAAGCTAGATTGAAGAGTAGGGTGTGTATCAACAACCACTCAAACTTCCTAATACTCCTTATCGAATCTAGACCTTGGACTGACCCACTTACCTGGAATCACTGCTTCAAACATCAAGCCCAGGGGGTGGTAACAGAGACAAGTAGTAGCTTCCAGCCATGTTTACAGAAGATAGTTTTAATTTGGGTATAGGGATTGGTCCATGTGTATTGGGACGTGTTTACAATATATATATACTAAATACCTGTGTATGTATATAACTACAGGTCTGGCACAAATAACGCCCCATTTTTATTACAAAATCTTTTATTACAAAATCATAAGTATGTTATTTGTAACATAACAATATCACACTCAAGCATACCATATGACATTTTAGGTGAAATGTTCAAATTAAAACTATAAATTATTACACCCATATTATTACCCTACCAACCACACTCAAGCAGGCCTTACTTCTGCAGGACCCTGTCTACAAAATGGGGACCTAAGTAAAATTTAGTAAGCCTCAGTCCCAGGGGCCAGGTTTTAGGCTTGGTAGAATAATTGTGGAAGAAGCACTTCTGACAACTGCCTGAAGTCTGTGCCTTCTTTCCCAGTGATAATATACAGTTAACAGAAATAAAATGATGCATGCAGATTCTTACCAGGTTCACCTTGCTTGAAGAGATTCAATAAGTCATGATTAACTACGTGAATTAATTATGTTAAATTATCCGATGAGAATTAATATGTGGTTCAAGAAGTCACAAAGTAACTATTAGAAATGCAGATGTCCAGGCCCCAGTGCCAGGCCTCTGTGATTCTGAATTAAGGTTTTTAGAAAAACGGAGCCAGGTATATCTCAGCTGCTTCCTGGTGTATTTGGCAACACCATAATAAAACAATTGTGGGACTTCCCAGATACATTTGATGCCTGCCCTCAAAAAGGAGACTTTTCAGTAGCATAAGGAATCATTTTCTACTAAGTGTTATACTGGAGGCCAAAAGGGAATTTAAAAAATAACGGTTTATCACATCTCTCTCTTCCACTGTGGCGTCAGTACAACAAAGGCCAGAAACATTGTGGCTTCAGATGCAAAGAAATTTACCAGCACAGGACAACAGTGAAAGCAGCATCCCAGAAAGCATTGCCAAGGAAGAGAATCCTGCAGTGTCTCCCGATGAAGAGCATGAGTCATATGAACTAGCCAAGGGAATGGACTTGGGAGTCCTGGCACTGACAGTGGGCAGAGGCTCAAGCCAGGTCTCATTTTGCAGAACCCCATGGGACATAGAGGTAGGGGATGGTACGATTCCCAGGGGTTGTTTGGACAATAACAGGATACATGAACGTGAGACAACTGGGACTGGGTTTCATATAACCAATAAAAATCAAGATTGGGACTAAAATATTATCTGTGATATTGATTCATAGAACTGATTTATCTAACAACACATTTTGCTATACTGATGCTGTATCTGCAGAATAAACTGGAGGTAGCCATAAAATAAAGAGTTAACTCAGAGTGGTGTGGGATGCTCCAATTTCTTAGACTCAGTTTTCTTCAGGGTTCCTCAAGGACTTGGAACACAGGCACCCCTATTTAGTTGAACAGATGACTTGGAAGAGGTTTGAATAATAATTAGTTCATCATGAGGAAATTATTTGGTTCATTATATCTGTGTGTATACATGAGACCATCCATAACATAATCACCATCTCATAGAAATACCTGGGAGGTTGTTTCCAAGGCTTATGATTGCTGCCTCTTGCCTACTGAACAGTTTCCATGATAATTGGAAAAGTATCTGTTAGAACCCGTCTATAAATGCAAGAGTACTTCTGGCATCATCAAGTGTGTTAACATTTCTGAAGTCAGTCAATTGAATAAGAAGCTGTAGACCCTCTTTCCTAATTTTTTCCAATTTGATATTTAGATTAAATTGAATATAATTTTCATTGATTTCAATATAATTAGTGCCCTTCCTCAGTCTATGTACTTGTTCTAGTATATTTATATTTATTTGGAAAAGTTTTCATTTTTGCAACTTTAATTATAATTGCATTCATTTTTTTCTACAAAGGATTTTCTTATTATTCCACTTTTAAAGTTTCAGTGTACTAAAATTTTATTTGCCACAATATTAAAAAGTAATTTTTAAATACTTTACTCTTGAAAATTACTGAAATGAAACAAGCTTACTGAAAAAAAAATTAAAACATGATAGAATGCATAATGTAATAAGCCAAATTCTCAGAGTTAAGAGTTTGGTATGTGCTTGTCCAAAACTTTCCCCTACTGGAGGTCATTTTTAGTGTTATTGGAAGTCAAGGTAATAAAGCGCCCACTGTACTTCCATTTTGAAGTTGCAAGACTAAAAGAATGGGGAAGCAGCAAGAAGGGCAAAGACCAAGTCTTCTGGAGCCTGTTTCCCCTATGTACATGGTCAGCTGTAGTAGATCCTGTGACTACCAGCTATCATTTAAGAAATTATCTATTCATACTCCTTAATCAGGGTGAGAGAGCTCTAGATGGTAAGGGAATGGGGATTCAATGCTAAGAATCAAATTTGCAGCAGAGAAACAAGGATGACTGGAAAGGGAAGTAGTTAAGTTGACCCACTCAAAAAGAGAGAGGAAGGAAGGAAAGGGAGGAAGTAAAGAAGGGAAGGAAGGAAAAAAAAAAGTTAACAAACTATGGGTGTCACACTAATGTGATCTTTCACAAAACTGTGGGACTCACTTTAAGGAATAAGTCAACACTTTTGGAAATCCCAGTGAATAGGACAGTAAAAATTTTTTCATAATTTTGCATAATTGGACAGAGGTGGGCAATTGATAATACAAAGCCTAACAACGTGGCTACCTACAGCAACAGGTTTGGTCCCTCCCCTTACGCAAATAGAGGACTGATTATACAATAGAATAAAAAACACTAAAATGAAACCTCTAATCCATATTCTAAAGTAAGGATTCAAATGTTCCCCAAATGAGTAAGGCATTAGATGATTCTACCACACTATTTTTTTTTTTACAAATAGTAATAAACACCCAAATGGGACCTCTACAAAAATGCTAGAACAAAAACAAAATGGAACAAAGAATGTAAATTATAGATGAAGAGCACACTTCAGAAGAACAAAATTTTACATAATTGCTTTGATTCTCAAGATTAAAGAAAATACGAACTCCATAAAACAAAGAAAGACAGTGTCAAATAACCCTAACTTTTCATTTAACCCTTCATGTAATCTTTAGTAAAATAAATAAAAGCACTTCAAGAATTTTTTCTCATTTTAAAAAGATAAGTAAAAATAAATGATTAAATTATGTAGGAAAGACGAGTGATACACAATGAACAAATTTAAACAAATTACATTAAATAACTGGCAATTATGGTTAGAAAGCAGAATATAAATCTTATAATTCTTTAAAAAGAATCTTAGTGTATAATAATAATTTGACTATAATAGTTTAGGACAAAATTCTCAGAGCACGCAAACAAAAATTCAAAATCAAGAAAAATGGGAAGCAATATTTGTGCCTTACTTTACTTCTCTGACATATGCCATGCTCAGTAGAAATGTTAATTCTGTGATGTGATTTTACCATGCTTTTATTTTTGAAAAAGAATGAAGACCATTTGCATTTTCTTAAAACTAAGTTCTGGTGGTACAAGAAATAAGAGCTATTTAACTAGCTTCATTATAGAACCTCAGATATGGAAGGAATCTCTGAGGCTACCTATGACAATATCTATTTAATGGCCTAATAAATTATATTATTGTATTTCAGACTGATCAAATGATGACAGTTAGCTGAGGCATATGTGTACATTCCTCCTTGAACTCCAGAGAGCTTAATAATGATTCATTAGGCAGCCAATTAGACTTGCATTATTCTCAGTAAGAAGCTCACAGACTCTGCCCAGTGGACACACCTTTGGCATGCTCCTTGCTTTAGGAGCATCTTTATGTTGCTATTTAGAAGCAGCCCAAGAGGGAGTTTTGTGTTTTAGGAAAAAGAAAAAAAATCTTCCGTATTTTATGAAGCCTTTTAGTGCACTGATTTTGATTTGTTTTGTTTAATATACTTCAAAAGAGAAGCACTAGAGAATTTAGTGATTCTATGGCATATATATAAAAGGAGAAATTGAAGACAGTAGTTGGGTACGTGGCAAGAAGCTACACAGGAAGGCACCTGTGCAGGACTACAATGTGTGGTTCTTTTGTGAAGAACATCTTGCTCTCGTGACCTGAAGAAAATCTAAAATACATATATTTAAAGTCCACTTATTTGGTTCTTAAGATAATAGGGCATTGCCCACGGAGAACCCATACGTGTAGAATTTTTGTCCTAGTCCTGATTTGGCAAAATTCCATGGAGTTCATGGATCTCCAGGGCTTGTAAAACGGTCACTTAAAATGAGATTTTTATTCTTGTTACAAGAATCGCCACCATGCTTCAGTTTATTATTTTCTAGATAGATTATCTTATGTATTTCAAGCAAACATCTTACATGGTTTCTAATTTGTTTTGTCATAGATCATAGCCTTATAAATAAAGAAAACCAACATCAGATTCATTGTCAAGGCTACAGTTCGTAAGTGCTGACATCTAGTGGCTCTTGCTGTTCTTTGATAAAGACTAAGCCAGGTAGTCTTTTTGGCGAGCTCCATTTTAGGAGGTTTAAAAAGTACTGACTTCAGACTTCCAGTCAAGATGGTGGCCTAGGCAAACATGGCTCACCTCTTTGCACAACCACATCAAAACCTGAAACTAAGATATAAAACAATCATAACTCAGAAGTGTCAGAAATCGAGTTGAATGGAAGTCTGAGAACTATGGAATTAAAGATACCACATTCATCCAGATTGGTAAGAGAGGCACAGATGCAGAACAGGCTGGTCCCACACCTACCTGTGGTGGATAAAAATTCAGGTGGGATATCTCAGGAGCAAGGAGTTCCAGCCCCATGCCAAGCCCCCCAGCCCAGGTTCCAGTGCCAGGAAGATAAGTCCCCAAAACTTCTGGCTGCAAAATCCAGTGAGGATTAAGTGGGAGGAAGAAACTTGTGGAGCCCCAAAGAGTTCCTCTTAAAGAACCCACATATGGACTCACCTTCTCAGACTCACTGCCTCCGAGCTCCAGCACCAGGGTAGCAGCTTGAAAGGCACCAGTGGCACACAGGGAGGAACTGAAGTATTTGGCATCAAAGTGAGCAGAGGCCATTGTCCCTTTTCTAATCCTTCCCCCAACAGAGCTGGCAAGTTGGTGCCATATCTGAGACTCCATCAACCTGGCTACCACCATTTGATCAGCTAAGGAGATCCCCAAAGACTCTGCTCCACCCAACTTACAGGCCCACCCAAGCTACTTTTCCATATGAATGGCTAATCTTAGCTCATGCTTCACAATTTACTAAATCCTATCAAACAAGCAGTAGCTGGCCTCCGTGAGCCCCAGGCATGGCACTAGCAGCAGCCAGCCTAGATTCACAGCTTGGCTTCACCTGGGAATCTCCAAGCCCAGCACAAGTAGCAGCCCTCTCAGATTGCTTTATAGCTCAGGCAAGGTGGCCCCAGGCAAAACACAGGTGGGAGCTAACCTTGGCATGTACCACCTGGGAAATCCTAGCGGACTCAGTGGACAGCTACAGGCCACATCGGAGCACTACCACACTACCCCTGCACAGCAATCCTCCATGGAGGGTAGAGGCTGATGGAAAGTGGTCACAGCCAATCCTTGCAGCTGACTGTCCTGGGTAAATCCATTCCATTGTTCTGCAACAGCAACCAAGGCCCAACTACAAGAGGAGGATGTACTCCCTCCATATGAAGGGCATATCTCAAGTATCCAACTTGGGTGATAGGGGAGGCAGTGCCACTGGACCCCAGGGGACATTAGGCCACACTACCAAGACACAAAGTCAAAGCAGTTCTACCTAATACACAAACAAACACAAGGAGATTGCCAAAATGAGGAGACAAAGAAATGTGACCCAAATGAAAGAACAGATCGAAACTCCCCCAAAAGAACTAAACAAAATAGTTTAGCAATCTATCAGATGCAGAGCTGGAAACACTGGTTACAAGGATGCTCAGGGAACTTAGTGAGGACCTCAACAGTATAAAAAAGATCCAATCAGAAATGAAGGACACACTAATTAAAATAAAGAACAATTTACAGGGAAACAACAGTAAAGTGGATGAAGCTGAGAATCAAATCAATGATTTGGAAAATATGGAAGCAAAAAACAACTAATCAGAACAACAAGAAGAAAAAAGAACCCCCAAATGTAAGGGAAATATAATATAGCAGCCTTTGGGACAACTTCAAGAGGTCCAACATTTGCGTAATCGGGGTGCCAGAAGGAGAAGAGAAAGAGCAAGAAATTGGAAATCTGTTTGAAAAAATAATGAAAGAAAACTTCCCTAATTTTGTGAAGAAGATAAACATGCAAGTCCAGGAAACAGAGAGAGTCCCAAACAAGATGGACACTAAGAGGCCCACACCAAGACACATCATAATTAAAATGCCAAAGGTTGAAGATAAAGAGAGAATCTTAAAAGCAGCAAAAGAAAAGAAGTTAGTTACCTATAGGGGAGCTCCCATAAGACTATGAGCTGATTTCTCAAAAGAAACTTTGTAGGCTAGAAGGGATTGGCAAGAAATAGTCAAAGTCATGAAGAGCAGGGACTTACAGTCAAGCTCTCCCTACCCAGCAAAGGTATCATTTAGAATCAAAGGGCAGATAAAGAGTTTCCCAGACAGGAAAAACTAAAGGAGTTTGTCATCACTAAACCATTGTTATATGAGATGTCAAACGGACTTATTTAAGAAGAAGAAGATAAAACTCTGAACAATAAAATGGCAAAAGATACGTATCTATCAACAATTGAATCTAAAAAACAACCTAAGCAAACAAGAAGAACAAAGAATCATGGCTACAGAGAGTGTTTTGATGTTTGCCAGATGGGAAGGTAGTGTGGGGGAATGGATGAGGAGGTGAGGGGATTAAGAAATACCAATAGTTACAGAATAGCCATGGGACTGTAAATTACAGTATAAGAAATGGAGTAGCCAAAGAACTTATACACATGACCCATAGACATGAACAATGGTGGGGGATTGCCTGAAGGAATAGGGAGTGCTGGGTGAAGCGGGGCAAAGGGGGGAAAATCAGGATAAGTGTAATAATATAATCAACAAAATAAAATTTTTTAAAATGTAAAAAATGCAAAAAGTACTCACTTCACAGTGTGGTGACTGCTGAGGGGAGGGGGTATAAGCGTACAAAAAGGTAATGTAAAAAAATACAATAAAGATTAAATAACAAAAAAGTACTGACTTCGAAACTTAAAGTAATTTTATTTCTCTTTATCAAACTGTTACTTTAGGCCCTGGCTCGTGTAGCTCAGTGGATTGAATGCAGGCCTGTGAACCAAAGGGTCACCAGTTCAATTCCCGATCTAAGGCACATGCCTGGGTTGCAGGCCAGGTCCCCAGTACGGGTGCATGAGAGGCAACCACACATTGATGTTTCCCTCTCTTTCTTCCTCCCTTCCACTATCTAAAAATAAATAAAAATATTTGAAAAAGAAAAAGATCTTATTACTTCGATTAATAAAAATCATTCTGAACCTTGATATTAAACCCAGGATATTCTCTTTTCTCGGCCATTATGCCATTCATGAGTGCAGTGCTTTCCCATCATAACACCCTACTGTATGCAAAATTTTCAGAGCTGTGCAGAAGAAAGGCATGAGGTCCTAGGGTACAGGTAAGGAGCTTCCTAACCCCCTTGAAACTTGCTAATTACATTTTTTTTTATTTCCTCACCCAAGGATATTTTTTCTTTGCTTTTAGAGAGAGAGAAAGGAATGCAGTCAGAAAGGGAGGGGGAGAGAGAAATATTGGTGTGAGAAACATTGTTTGGTTGCCTACCATATGCACTCAGACTGGGCATTATACATGCTTGGTTTGGGGATTGAACCCACAACCTAGGTATGTGCCCTGACTGAGAATCAAGCCCACGACCTTTCTGTTATGAGAGGATGCTCCAACCAACTGAACCACACCAGCCAGAGCAAAACTTGCTAATTTTAAGTTTTTCTTTAGTGTCTGCTTAAAGTGTGGATAATGTCACTGGGTGGCAATGATGATTACATGCATTGGGATTTCCTGGAAGCTTAGACCTCTAGTCCAGTTTTGGTAATCACAAAGAATGCTTAAAATGAAAACATACACTTATTTGGCATTTAGTATTCCCAGACTAATCCTAGGGACACAAAATGAATTGTTGAGGAATTTTAAGGTAAGAAAAACAAATCTATCATGAAATAATAGCAACTTAGTATGATAGGTGTAATGTTGGAACTATGGTAGATTGAAAGACACAAAGAAAATTATTGGAGGAAGAAAAACTTCACATAGGAGCGATCTCTAACCTAGGTTTTGAAGAATATTCATGAATTATCCAGGTGACAAAACAAAGACACTGTAGACAGTCATTTATGTGTTAGCCATTCAATAAATATCTATAGGAGAGCTACCATATACCTAGTGCAGTACAGTATGTGCAAAGGCTAGAGATATGAATGGTATTTTAGATCTCTTATTGCTAAAGCAAAAGCTAGGAGAAATTGGGGGAGCAGTATGAAAGCAAGGTTTATAGTAGGGAAGAACAAATCTGAACTCAGAAACCACATCCACTACACATACTATGTAAACTTCAAGCAAGCAACATAAGCTCACTAAATATCATTTATGCCATCCATACAAGTAAAGCTGTCTCGTGGGTTATTGTGAAAGCAGCACAAGGAGTAAAAGGTTATTGTAGTCACCAGCTTTTGCTGCACTATAAACAACCACAGAAATCTCTGTGGCCTACAACAACTAGTGTCTATTTTCATGCTCACTGGTCTTCAGGTAGACTGCAGTAGGGCTGACCTAGGCTGGGGTGGCTAGGGAACTCTGTTTCAGGCTGTGGGTGGAGCCCACATAGCTCATTTTGAGATTTGGCTGTAAGGATTTGGGCTACCAGGGTATGGTCTTACAGTGATGGCAGAAGCATAAGCCCGACTAATCAAATTCCTTTCAAACCTCTGTTCATGTCACATTCCTAACATCCCATTGGTCAAAGCAAACACATGGCCAAGTTGAAAGTCAAAAGATGAGACAGCATCCTGTGACTCCATGAGTGACAGCAGGTGTGTGGATATGTCATACTGCCAAGATTGTGGGAATAATTTATTATGTTATATTTATTGCAAAAGCCTTATATATTTTCCTGAGGAGTTTAGACTTTATCCTGCAGATAATGGAAACAGCTGATCAAATCTGTGGTTTTAGAAAGATGGTTCTCCTGATGCATGGAGAGTAGAATTGAAGAGGAACAAGACTAAAAGCAGAAATACCAGTGGCAGGAATGTCTTAGTCTAGAGATGACAAAGGCCTGAACTGGCCTGCCAAGAGACAGGAGACTTTATTAAATAAAGGGGAGAGAATAGTACAATAGGTTGAATTGTGAGTCTGAATCCTGAAGGATTTATTCATTTAATTTGCTTCATTTTTAAAATTATTGAGTAAATCTGGTCAAAGCAATTCTTTCTAAAGCCATGGAATTTGGACTTGATAAACTGGAAGTGATCTTACATTGCTGTGAAGAGCCTCTTTGTCCAATGGATGTAGAAAGTGAAGCTCAAGCAGAGGGGTGCTAGAGGCAGCTTTTACTGGTTTTTGTGTTCCTTGTAAAATTTTCAGGAATTTTGTGAGTGAGTTGATTTATGCAGCCATTGTTAAAAATTTAATTGTGTAAACTTACGATGAAATAAGTTATGCTAAAAATAAAATTACTTCACCCTCCAGCCAAGATAAAATAACAGGGACTGAATTTATTTTTCCACCTGAAAAACATTATAAGACTCAGGTAAAGTATACTAAACAACAATTTTCTAGCCACTGGTCACTTGGTAACAAAAGAATGATCACTGAGAGATGAGACGCTACAGTTGCCCCCAGCTTACTGCCTTGAGAAAAGCTCTTAGCCATTGAGCAGAGGGAGAATGTAGGCAGAACTAAGGACTCCCTGAAATGTGGAGACAGTGTTAAGAGTCCAGAACGACCAGGGCAACCAGTGTGCTCAGGACAAAGTACCAGAGAGGAGAGAGCTATAGAGATAAAATACTTCAAAGCTCTGTATAGGGTCTCCCCGGAGTATTCTGCAGAGCACTGATCAGCACGCGCATGTAGGGAAATCACTTGAGACCAGCAAAAGAACTGTTGAGAGGATTAGAGGAAATAGTACTCTGTGCTCACACATGATCTGAAACAGTGCCTGTTCCTACTAACTGGAAAAACTTATAACTTGGGTAAAATACTGAGAAGGGTCTTGCCTCAATAGTGGGGAATAATTAACCTGGACTAAATATCACTTGGGTCAACCTTAAAAATTCTTAAAATTGAGAAGCAAAAGGAACAAACTTTTCAAGTAACTTAACTACATTACAGAAAAGACCTAAGAAAATTTATAGGAGTACAAAAATATGCAGTACCCAACAAAGTAAAATTCACAATATCCAATCCAAGATAACAAGAATGCAAAGAAGCAGGAAAATGGGAACTATAAGAAGAAAAATTAATAGACTAAAACCAGCTTAGAACAGATACAGAGATTATAATTAGCAGAAAAAGACAATAAAAAACTGGCTAATTATATTCCATGTGTTCAATATGTAAGTATAATAGAAACATGGAAGATGTCTTAAAAATCCATATAGAATTTCTGGAGATGAAAACTACAGTGAGGTGAAAAAAATACTAGAATGGATTAACAACAGACTAGACATTGCAGAGGAAAACATTGCTGAACTTTTGAATACATAGCAATAGAAACTATCTACAGTGACACCCAAAGAATAAAAAGAATTAAAACAAAACAAAAAATAAAAAGAGCATCAGTAAACTTTGAGAAGTAACCCAAACATAAATTAATAGGTAAGTGGATAAACAAATTATGGTATATTCATGAGATGGAATATACTCAGTAATAAAAAGGAATAGACTATTATATATGCAAAAACATGGATGAATCTCAAAATAATAGGCTGTTAAAGAAGTAAGATAACAGAAGCATACATACAGTATGATTCTATTTATACAAAGTCTAGAGAATCCAAATTAATCTAGTGACAGAAAGCAGATCAGTAGCTGCCTGGGAGACAGAATGAGGATGGGGATAGATGGGCAGGAGGGGGATTACAAAAGGTCACAGGGAAACTTTCTGCAGTGATGGATATGTTCACCTTTGTGATTTTGATGATGGTTTTATGGGTTAATACATGTGTCAAAAATTGTACATTTTAAATATGTGTTGTTTATTGTATGTCAATTTTACCTCAATTAGGGGAAAAAAAGCAAATTCTGACCCACAGTGATAATTAAATAAGATTTAGCTGTTAAGAACACACACACACACACACACACACACACACACACACACACAGAAAGATAGAATTCATTTCCTAATTATTTCACTACATTTTATTATCATCTGTGTCTTTGAGGTTATTTACATCTATTTGTGTCTGTATGGTGGCAATATTATATGATAGTGTGCCATTTTGAATCTCTTCACAATCCCACATTCACTGACATCATGCTTGTAGTGTGAAGTCGGTCATTATGGGAATATTTACATCACAGAAATTGGCAAATACTGTATAAATCATGGCCATTTCCTACCCCCCGCCACAAAGAGCCTTTGTTAGCTAGTTAGAGAGATGGGTCTAAAACCAGGTGTCCTATTCCTAAATCCAGTGGTCCTTTCTGCAAATCCTGCCATCCAACACACCAGTGTAACTAGAAACTGCTCAGAGAGACACTGGGGTGGGGGAGATTGAGCAGAGACTGAAAGGACCATTTCCTCCTGCCTTCTGGCCAGAGGAACAACATTAGTTAAGGCTGTGAAGCATGAGACCTTTTCCTCATGGTTTCTTATCATTTTCACTTCTTTACTGCCCCATTTCCATCCCTTTTCACCTGATAAAGGAACAGATCTGCTCTCAAAGAGCATTTGCCAACCAAAAAGAATACATTATTATAGCCCTGGCTGGTGTAGCTCAGTGGATTGAGCACAGGCCTGCAAACCAAACAACCTCAGTTCAATTCCCAGTCAGGGCACATGCCTGGGTTGCAGGCCAGTTCCCAGCAGGGGATGCACGAGAGGCAATCATACATTGATATTTCTCTCCCTCTCTCCTTCCCTTCCCCTCTAAAGATAAATAAGCAAAATCTTTAAAAAAATAAAAAAAGAATACATTATTTTTGGTGGAATTTCAGCAATCAATGGAAATGATTTTTTTCTTTTAGTGAGGCTTCTTTCCATCACCTCTCTTATTATAACACATGAATATGGTAACTATATTTCTGCCCAAAATCAGGCATATAGTTTGAAGATCCAATTTATGCATTTCCATGTTTTATGAACATGGTGGGAAGAATATTTAGAATCTGAATTTTACCAGAAATTCCATATAAGCTGAATTCATCAGCTTATCCACAGTCTTCACCAGTCTGTGGATACAAATGGAATTAAATAAGTGAGCAGTCAAATTTTAATATTTCTGCCCTTATCTACTATCACAGGACCTCCAATCTCCCTCTAAATTCCCAGGGCATGTCTTGCAAGGAAGCCCTCTTGTCCTCTGAAATCTGGACACCTGGTTAATGTGCCACCTGAGAAGAGAAGTCCCTGAAGGTGGTAGCTGCCTTTGCTGTCCTCATCTGATAGAACCTATTGAAGGTACCATTTTTAAATGTGTATTTTTTAAAAAGACTTTATTTATTTTTAGAGAGAGGGGAAGAGAGTGAGAAAGAGAGAGAGAAAAACATCAGCATGTGGTTGCCTCTCATGTGGCCCTCACTGGAGACCTGGCCTGCAACCCAGGCATGTGCCCTGACTAGGAGTCGGCAACCCTTTCGTTGGCAGCCCATGCTCAATCCACTGAGCTATACCAGCCAGGGCTAAAGGTGCCATTTTTTATTGCTTTCAGAGTTGCCCAATCTGGAGGTGCTGAGGCAGCAATGTATTTTCTGAAGCTACTGTTAGTGATGCCAAGTCATGCTGTGCTGTGAGAAGACCTGTAGAGAATGCCTCTTTTTCTCACTTATATTGAGCAGTATCCCTTTGGCTTCCAGAAGTCACTTAAAGTGTTCCTTGGAATTCATTTTGTAACTTCTCTTTATAGAGGGTCCCAATGGGAATCAATGGAGTTCAGCCACAGAACATACTGTTTTCTCCATCTTTGGCCTTAGGTAAGTGGTTGGGAAGGGTGTGAAGAGTGGGAGATGGCAAGGGAAAAAGGAATATAAAATAGTTAGAAGTCAGTCTAGTTATATCTAAATGCTGGTTTTGACTAGTAGGGGCTCACTACATCCAATCACAGGAGTAACCTTGGGTTTTTCCTATGGCAGTATAATTGGTGTTATTTAACTCTCTGACTGAGTTGTCATAACAGAAATGAAATGTCTGGTTAGAACATGTAAAGACAGTTCTTGAATGCCTAAGGAAATTAAAACAAGTGTTAAATCAGAACACATTACCCAATAGCTTAGCTTTTTTCTTTTTAAAAAAATTTGATAAACCATCCTTCTCATGCTATTACTGAATCTAGTCTTTTTATTTTCATGGGATAAACATTGAAAAAAATGTATTAGAAAGGCAGGAAGAAGTGCAAAGTAAAGTAACCTTCCCTTCTCCATCTTCTTTATAACTTTAGCATTAACTGAAGCATGGACACTTGCATGTGAAATCGGTTTTATAAAAAGAGAAAAATAAGGCACTGAGGGCTTAGTATCTTGACTTCACAAAGCCCCTAAAGGCAGGAATGAACCAAGGGTTTGCGTACCTTGACTCCTGGGTCAGCAAAGCCTCTCTGTTGGCTTCTTAATTTATCACCTTATTTTAAATACTCAAATTTTAAAGTCCAATCTGCTGATAAATGTTGTGAAGGAATATCTTTATATCACATTTTGATATATGATCATGACTGCAGCCCATCCAGTGCTGAGGATTTTCTCATTCAGAGCCTTTCTATCACAGGTATTAGGTAAATTATGAAAGCTTTGCAGGGTGGTAAAGAATATTTTGACAAATCACAAACCACTAGGAATGCAGTTTTGTTCCTGCATCAGAGTGTGTGTTTTTTTATATTCATAATTTTCCACAAGCAGAAACCTAGCAAATACATGAAAATTTAAAACTCTAAAGGCTTAAAACTATGCTTCAAATTCTAAAGCTACAGAAGCAATTGAATGATTTAGTTCAGGCAGGGGGTGTGTAGGGCTCAGTTCTAATATTAGACAAATCAGTTCACTCATCTCTAGTTGACCTATTTGTTCATCCATCCAAGTCATTACCCTAATCTCTATTATCTTCTGTGCTCTGTAAGGTAATTAGCACATATGGGATTCATTTGTAGCAGGCTCTGTCACCTCCTTGACAATAAGCTTAACTGAGATACATGCATTTATGAAAAACTTCCTCCTCAGAGGAGCAACCAAGTGATCAAATGGCAGTGGGTGAGGCGTGCCTCGGTAGTCACTGCCAGGCAGCACAGAGCCCTCTTCACTCCTGACATGAGCACTGCTCTGTAAAGGGACACTAGAGACCTCTTTGCTCCATGAGCGGGTATGTCCAGGATCTTATGGGGGTAGAAGGAAATGATTGAACAAAGCTAGTTAACAGGCTGGCTGTGTAATAACCATTCCTACTCATTCAATTATACTCCACTAGTTCCCTTATGTAAAAACATATATATTATATATTCATTATCACATATGTAAACACATATATATAGTCTATTTCCTATGTACAAATGCACAGAGACATACACATACAGATTTCCTCCACACGATATAGAAGGAAAGTTTCTCTCTACTTGTTGCGTAAACAGCTCTGATATTAGGGGGAAAAATCAAGGATGGTGGTGAATACCCCACTTGAGTGTGTCAGCAGTCTTCCTCATCAGTTTACTCCCGTAAACATCACTGGTCATGTGAAATGGACAACCCATGTCCTTTTCCAAGAGACAAAGTAGTTTTAGTTGTCAAAAAAAAAAAAAACCCAAAACAGATTGCATGGCCATATCATTCCTTTGGGGGAAAAAGACTATTACATCTTTAAAAGGTTACTTATATGCATATTTCCCTGATTTTATTGATGGGCCCTCATTTCATTACTTTCTTCAAGCCAAGCAACTTGAATCTTCTTCCAACCTTTTCCTTGAAGGAGTTGGCAAACTATATCTTAGGGGTCAAATATGACTCATGGTTTGTTTAAACTAAGAATGCTTTTTTACATTTTTAAATTGTTACTTTAAAATTAAAAAACAAACAAAGAATATGTGATGGTAAATACTTTCTGGCCCACAACGACCTAAAAATCTGGTCCTTTGCAGAAAAAAAAATTGCCCACCCCTATTCTAGGAGTTGACTCGAAGTCCCCAAACATAGCATCTGCTGAGGAAAAATGGTTGTGGTCCAGGCTTGGCCCTTGATATTGCTAGATATTAGGCAAGACCTGGACGTGATTTTAGCAGAAGTATACAGGGTAGGGCAAAAGTAAGTTTACAATTGTGAGTACACATAACACAGGGTTTATTCTTGTGTTATTATTTATTAATCATTGTATTATTTTCCAAATGAACATCTGTAAACCTACTTTTGCTCCCACTCTGTAGTTTCCTCTATATCTTTGAACAGAGAATGCGTGTTTTGTATAGGAAGGTGTCCCATAACCAACAAAGCACAAATCTGGAAAAAGGGCACCCAGAGCATTGAGGACGTGCATGTAGTCAGTCACATCATACCATACTCATTGCAGAGGCTAATGAAGAGACTTACGTTAGGGCCAGACAACATTTGCACTCACAATAGTTATGACAGTGATGCGGCAAAATGAAGTGGGCATATGGTCCTCTACTACTTTTACTGGCTTACTTGCCAAACTATTGAGCTTCTGTTCACAGGTTTTTTCCTACTAAGTTGGCAGCATTGTCAATCTCTGAGAAGGGAGCTTCTGATGTTAAGAATCTTACCCACTGTACATTGTATTCTTGGTTTGTTTATTCTAATGAAACTTTCCTTTATTTAAAATAGTTAAAAACAGAGTATAAGTAGTCTCTTACTTTTAAGAGACAGTTTTCTTCTTGAATCAACGAAAAAAAACTTGTCTTTATATACTGTGCTTGCTTTTTGATTTCTCCTAATTGTATTGACACCTTTTTATCTATTTTAAATAAAGTCAAGACAAAAGTTATCCTCAACTTATATGACTTATATGCCCATGTGTATTACATACACACACACTTGTGGTTTTCTTCCTAAAAGAGGTCTATATAAAATAACTTTTTTCTTGAGAAATTAAAATAATGTTAGAATAAAGTACCTAAAATGAGGGTGGAAATAATCATGCCTCTATTCATCAATTTTCCCTTCCCCAACCTCACTTTTCTTTCATTCTGTTTTGTCTTCTCCCTGTTAGTGTGAAATAATTGTTAGTGAATTAAGGTATGTGCTTCCAAATGTAAAGACCATGAGGACTCAGGAAGACCTACCTAGGTCTCAGTAGTAATCAATAACAATCATTCAATCTTGTTCATGCTTGTGGGGAGTGCAAATCTGTTAGCTCTTATCTGTCCACACCAGGGTTACTTCTTAAAACTACTATCTCACTTTAATTGGCATGCCTTGAGTGCTTGTGGATTTGAATCAAACTGAACTGAATTCAGATAAAAGGGCAGGAAGAACTTACTCTGGTTACACTGTTGTATGGACCTGCTTGCCTGCTTCTGTACATGAAAATGCTGTTTCTGGTTCTCATGTCTGAATGTCTTCCGTTGTCTGTTTTATTCAGGTCAATCCTTCCTTTTTGTCCTCAGATTTGACTCTGCTTTCCTCTGAGAATGATTCCTGGTTATCTGTGTTTGGATTTGAAGACATCTACCACCTCTGCCTGAGCATGCTAGATTGGCCTCTGCTGTTGGCCTCTGAACCACGTCTGTGTCTTCACTCTAGCACCACTCTTGATACACAGTAACAGATGCCTTTCTGTAGGAGCAAAGTATCCACAGTGGGGATAATAAGGGAGGTGCGTGTGTATTGCTGTCCATGGTCCTGAAACTCCATAGTTCTGAAAGCCCTGTAGTTACACTCCACTTTGCTCTCCAGATTAATTCATGGTCTTGGCCTCAGAGTTTCACTCTGTCATGCATTGGACAAGAATGCTATTTTAAATTTGAAGCACCTCCAGGAAGATGCTATGTAGGAACTAAAATAGTCAATTGGGTTTGTATCTTCCACCTGAGTCTATTTTCGTTTGACCAAAAGCTGCTTAAAACCAAAGACCATGGCTTGGAAGAAAATACAACAAAAGGTTGTATCCATACAACAAAACAGAAAGAAAACAGTATTTTCATTTCTGATTCTCTGTATTTTATCCAACTCTTTAACTTTCTATCAATGCACACTAATAGTTTAATATATAATTATCATTGTAGTTATTTGCACAAAGTATTTATATTTTTTAATTTTCATGGAGCTAGAAAATTTTAGGGGGGGTTAGATTTTATTTTTTAAAATATATTTTATTGATTATGCTATTACAGTTGTCCCATTCCCCCCCTTCACTCTCCTCCACTGTGCATACCCCCTCCCACCTGCATTTCCCCTCTTTAGTTCATGTCCATGGGTCATACATATAAGTTCTTTGGCTTCTACATTTTCTATACTATTCTTAATGCCCCCCCATTTATTTTGTACCTACCATTTATGCTACTTATTCTCTGTATGTTTTCCCCTTCTCTTTCCCTCCCCTCCCCCACTGATAACCCTCCGTGTGATCTCCATTTCTGTGATTCTGTTCCTGTTCTAGTTGTTTGCTTAGTTTGTTTTTGTTTTAGGTTTGGTTATTAATAGCTATGAGTTTGTTGTCATTTTACTATTCATATTTTTTATCTTCTTTTTCTTAGATAAGTCCCTTTAACATTTCATATAGTAAGAGTTGGGTGATGATGAACTCCTTTAACTTGACCTTATCTGGGAAGCATTTTATCTGCCCTTCCACTCTAAATGATAGCTTTGTTGGATAGAGTAATTTTGGATGTAGGTCCTTGCCTTTCACTGACTTTGAAGACTTCTTTCTAGCCCCTTCTTGCCTGCAAGTTTTTTTTTTTTTTTGAGAAGTCAGCTGATAATCTTATGGGAACTCCTTTGTAGGTAACTGTCTCCTTTTCTCTTGCTGTTTTTAAGATTCTCTCCTTATCTTTAATCTTGGATAATGTAATTATGATGTGCCTTGGTGTGTTCCTCCTTGGGTCCAAGTTCTTTGGGATTCTCTGAGCTTCCTGGACTTCCTGGAAGTCTATTTCCTTTGCCAGATTGGGGAAATTCTCCTTCATTATTTTTTCAAATAAGTTTTCAATTTCTTGCTCTTCCTCTTCTACTTCTGATACCCCTATGATTCAGATGTTGGAACATTTAAAGATGTCCTATATTTCCTAAGCCTCTTCTCATTTTTTTTGAATTCTTGTTTCTTCATTCTGTTCTGGTTGAAAGTTTTCTTCTTCCTTCTGCTCCAAATCATTGATTTGAGTCCTGGTTTCTTTCCTGTCACTGTTGGTTCCCTGTATATTTTGCTTATTTCACTTTGGGTAACCTTCATTTGTTCATTTTGCAACTGAGCTCAATCAGTTCTGTGAGCATCCCGATTACCAGTGTTTTGAACTGTGCATCTGATTGGTTGGCTATCTCTTCATCACTTAGTCATATTTTTTCTGGAGTTTTAATCTATACTTTCATTTGGGACTTTTTTTTTGTCTCAGTGCACCTGTTACGTAGTAAGGAGTGGAGCCTTAGGTGTTCACCAGGGCAGAGCAACCCACATCACTGCGTTGTGACAATGTATGTGGGGGAGGGGTCCGAGAGGGAACAGTGTTGCTTGCTTCGCTCTCTGCCAGTTTTCAGTCACTTACCCAGCTTCCCAGTAGCAAATTGGGCTCTTCTGGTGCTGATTCCTGGGTGGGTGGGTTTGTGTACGTTCTAGGGCCCTGTTGGTCTCTCCAACAAACTCTCCTGTGAGTCTTGGAGTTTCTCCTGCCACCTCAGTCCCCACAGGTGTTTTCAGTCAGAGGCTTGAGACTTTATGTCCCTGCACTGGAACCCTGGGTCGCGTGGTCTGTGTCACTTCCCAGTTGTTCCTCCCGGTTATCTGCATGAGAATGTGGGAGCACAAGGTCCATCAGCTGTTACCTCACCAAGTCCACCAGCTACCGGCCTACTGTGGGTCCTCTCCACCCACTGCCCATCTCTGCCCCTCCTGCTGGTCTGGATGAATGTTTCTTCTTTAATTCCTTGGTTGTTGGAATTCCACACAGTTCGATTTTCTGTCAGTTCTGGTTGGTTTTTGTTTTTAAATTAGTCGTTGTCCTTCTTTTGGTTGTGTGAGGAGCCACAGTATGTCTACCTACACCTCCGTCTTAACTGGAAGTTGGGATTTAGATTTTAAATAAGTTTGCCCTGGATAGTTGTGAAACTCTGATAAATAATTCTCTAATTCATGGGACATGATTTTAAAGTTTAATTAAAGTTGTTGAGAATAATGAATAGATTAGAATCCAGGTATTCATAAACTTTCTTTATCTTTAGATAAAGATGGTTACAATGAGGAAGAAGTTATATGAGTAGAGAAAATAAGGTTTTCATTTTAGGCAAACAAGTATGGCCATAGAATGAAGCTGGGTTATGGATACGAGGAGTTCCTTACATAAAGGGGTAGGTAAAAGTAGATTTATAGTTGTTCATATCAAAAATAATACAGAAACTAATAAATAATAGAAGAATAAACTTTGCGTTCCATGTACTCATAGTAGTATGCTTACATTTGCCTACCCTGGTGTATTTCCTCTACTTTTGTTTATGTTTGGAAAACTCCATAACAAGAAAATTTTTAAGTTGTTTTAAATAGTTGCAAAGAAAATAAAAACTTATGAATAAAGTTACACCACATCTATATAATAAAATACCAGTTACATATTAAAATTATTTTTATGCTCCTTTATGTAAACATGAATGTAATATAATTGAGTCATAGTGACAGAGCTGTTAAGGGCATAGGAAATTCTATCTAGCCTGGGTCAAATCCTGCTCTACAAATTCACAATTATATGCTTGTTTACTAGCAAGAGTAATACTTAATTCAACTTGGGATTTCGTTTTTGCTAAGCCCTTTAAAAAATACAGAGATACATGAACTATAAGTTGCTGCATGTGATCTTAACTTTTCATCTCTCCATATAATGTCCTTCATCAGTAATGACACCATTATCAGGTCCTTAATGGGTATTATCCTTGTAGACTTAAAAAAATGAATTAATATTGACGTGTAAATTTATAAATATGTAGTTTTATTATACATATATATTATATTGTATAATGTCTTTCTGCCAGTTGAATTTTAAACTTAACTGTATTTGAAAGATAGTGATCGTCATTAAATATAAATTCACTCTTCTATTTATAATACCTATTTCATTGTAAGACTAAATTTGTTGTCTCATTCTAATGACAAGCTTCTAGGTTCCTGGTGTAGAAAACAAAACAAAGGGTAAAATTTCAAAGATAAAAGAAAATATTTATGGCTTACTATTACCACAGCATGGGTAGTTACAAAAATTTGTTGAACTGAGGCTATAAAATGCCTGGCAATAGTGATTTGGAAATACTTCTCTGCCGCCTTTTTTCCCCAGACCTCTGGTTTTGAGTGACAATTAGATTATCAGTCATGGGGGGTTCTGCCTGGGTCCTATAATTTCAGCCTTACATGCAGAGTCTGACAACTTTGTTCTGGGTCATCCATGAACTCATGGCTGCCTGTCAGTTTTTCTCTTTTACTTTTGTTGAGCAGACAGTTATTGCAATTATAGCAGCTAAGCACTTGCAGGGATATAAACAATCATCTGATTTGCTTAACAAGGGTGATAGCACGAAGCAACCTCATATTATTGACATGTCAATGTCTTAAAACTTTACCTGCTTCCTTAAAGTTCAGATTTTCCCCCTTGAATTAGCTGTTTTCTTTATTTTTTCCAGTTTTGTTGAGATGTAATTGACATATAACATTGTTTATGTTTAAGGTATACAATGTGTTGATTTAATGCATTTATAAATTGCAAAATGATTACCACCATAGTATTAGCTACCACACCCATCCCATCACATAGTTTTAATTTCCTTTTGTGGTGCCAACATGTAATATCTACTCTCAACAACATTCATGTACGTGATACAGTATTATTAGATATAACCGCCATGCTGTACATTAGATCCCCAAACTTGTTAATTATATAACTGAATGTTTCTATCTTTTGACTAATATCTCCTCAGTTCTCCCACTCCCAGCCACTCACAACCAGCAGTCCACTCTATTCCTCTGAGTGTGTCTTCCTTAGATTCCACATATGATGTCATACAGTATTTGTGTCCAAACCCCGATTTTTGTGTTCATATAAGTGCCATCACCTCAACCATCACTGAAGCAGGTCATCAGACTGTGTTATGAGGAATTGACTTTTAAATACATTCTAACAGAATTTCTATGTATATGAAGTTGATAAAATCTGGATAACTTTTTTCCAAGGTGCTACTGGGTTGCCATTGGTGCGGTACTTTTGAAAAATTTTCTATTTAAAAACGTATGTGACCCATCCATTTGTAGGAGGAAATTTTCAGAATCAAATTTTCAGTGAAATTTTCATAAGAGGCAATGTGCCTTGTAGAAGAGGAGTTTTGATAGAGAGGAGAGAGTACTGAGTTAGGAATTAAGAATTCTCATTTTTGTTTTGCCATAATTAACGGTATAGCTTAAGAAAACTCATCTAATCTGGTTAGGTCTCAATTTCACATGTCCCGTGGAAATTTCTTTCTTTTCTGCTTCTAGTGATGCTTTGTATTCCATCAGCAAATATGTATTAAAGACTCAAGGCAATGAAGAGAAAGAGATAGCAAGGTCCTACCTCAAAGAAATCACTTAGTGTGGGGGAGACAAAAAGTAAAATAACTTAACACATAGTGAATAAGCTGTAATATATGTGCATGGAATAACCTATGGGCTTACAGAGGGTGGGCCCCTAACTCACCTAGGGGACAGTATGAGCTGAGACTTGAGGAGTAAGTGGCAGTTAAGTAGATGAAGGTGGAAGGACATTCCAGGGGATGGCAACAACTCCTCATTCCAGTGTGATGTGTGAGAAAGCACCACATGTTTGAGAACAAGTGTTTTGTCACAATTGGAGGGAAGGGTTCATACAGCATAATATCAAAAGAAGATGAAGCTTAAAATGGGGCTTTAGAAGGACCCTATATGCCATTTCAGTAGTGTCTACTTAATTCTGAATGTGATGAAGACCACTTGACAGACTTTAAGTCTGCAAATGATATTAGAAAGACAATTGTGTAGTAGCAGTTTGGAGGATTGATTGCAAGCTTTGAGGCCTGGCGCAGGGGAACCACTTAGGATAGTATAGCAAATATCCAAGGAGAACATGCAAGTGGAAGTGATGAAGGCTCAACCGTGGCCATGGTAGTGAAAATAGAGATAAAAGGATAGATACAAGAAATGCTTAAGGGGAGTTGACTGTGGGGAGAGGGGATGGTGGAGGTCATTAAAAGGCACAAACTTCTAGTTATAAGAGAAATAAGCTTTGGGGATATAATGTACAGAATGGTGACTATAATTAACAAGACCATATTGTATGGTTGAAAGTTGCTAAGAGATTAGATCTTAAAAGTTCTCAGGATAAGAAAAAAACATTTGCAATTAAACTTACTGTAATTATTTTGCAATATATACATACATGAAATCATTGTATTATTATATTATAATTTTGTTACGTTGCATATTTATTATGTCTCAATAAACCCAAGGTTGGGTGAAGAAGAAATCCTTAAGGGCAGGTAAAGCAACAGATCTGTAAGACTCAGTGGGTGTAGAGTGAACAATTCAAAGATGATGCCATGATTTCTTGCTTATGCATTTGGATGGAGGTAGATAAAAAAATGTGTTAAGAAATACAGGCAGAGTAGCAGGACAGCAGACATTTGTTGTTTGTGTGGTTACCCAGCACCAGAACTTCCTTTTTTTGAGAAGGGGCAACTCTCCATAATATAAGTCTCAGTGATAGTCAAAGCCCATTTCCCACACTTCGCTAGCCTCCGTTGCAGCTAAGGCAGAAGCACATCTCCCAGGCTCAACCAATTAAATACTCCCAGAATTTAAACTGGAAATCAATGGTATAAAGAATGGGTACTCTAATTCATTTTTGTGATGGCAGGCAAAGTAGTAGAAGCTCTGCTGTGGCTCCCAGTGTTTGCTGTCAGCAGCTGCCAGTGATTGTAGCCCTGTGACTGTGGTGCCTGGCATTCAGCAGCAGTCAGATCGGACTCTTTCTGTAGAGTGATCCTGGTTGTAACCCTGGCTGCTGCCCTAGTTTCCAAGCCTGGCTCTGTGCTTCCTAGTGACTCCTCTTCACCTTAAATGAGAGTGAGTTCCTGATGCTTCTGATTTAAGTCTTTGATGGATACTAGCAAACATGGAGGGTAAGATGGTGTGGGGCTGTAGAGAAAATTCTATAGCAAATATCTGAGGTGGATATGCTTCCACACAGCTAGAACTTTCTAAACAAATGTTACTGAAACTTGGTTCCAGCAAGCCTGAAAGGTAACTTACGACTAATTAGATAATGAGAGACTTCCAGAGAGATTGACCTCAGAGTTAATCTCTTCACAGTTGAGGGCGAGGTGGTGGGGGGCACAACAGCCCAGACCTTGGACATATCCCTGAGTTGTTTAGGTCTTATATTTCCCCTGACAGATTTCTCTTTAAAAATATATCTATTTTATTGATTATGCTATTTACAGTTGTTCCATTTTTTTCTCCCCTTTATTTCCCTCTGCCCTCTACCCCGCCTCCCACCACGATTCCCCCACCTTAGTTCATGTCCATGGGTCATACAAATAAGTTCCTTGGCTTCTCCATTTCCCACACTATTCTTAACCTCCCCTTACCCTGACAGATTTCTATACATGAGAATCCTGGAACCTCTCCATCCCATCTCCAAGGAGACTTTCATTAGGGAAGCAGACAGCTGACTCATTTTTTTTTTTGTATAAATATCCAGATTCTTTTGTGGGAGGACCTTCTTCTTCTACAATACAAGCCCTGTATTTGTAGAATAATATTTGGCTTTTGTTGTATCACCCCAGGGGAAATAATTTGGCCATGGGGGAGCATAGCATGGTTATTTGCTTTTAAGTGAATAATAATTATCTGTCTCCACTCCAGAAACTTTGTATGTATGTTCAGGGTAGTGTTAATAAACATGGAGAGAGAGGAAGAGATAGTCGATACATTCATGTATTTTGGGGACATCACTGGTCTGGAGGTAGCAGTTGTCAGGAGGTCAGAGGAGAAGGACAAGAGGATTCAGAATTTGAAATGATGGCAAAGATAAGAAATCAAATCAAACTGCATCAAACTTAAGAGAAATGTTGTGGTAGTAGCAAACTGATAGTTGGAGAGAAACCAGAGCAAAAAAACCTAAGAGCTCAGCACTAGGAGAACGCACATCTTCGGGGACAGGATCTGATCCATCCACCAGGAAATTAGAACAGGAGTGCTTTTCTCCCTGAACTCCATACACGCCAATATCTGTGCTCCTAGTGCTGTGCCAAGTACGGTGCTAGGTTGAGGATGTAGCAATATACAAAAATAAATGGAGGTCCTTGCCCTGAGGGAGTATACATTCCAGTGGTGGAGACAGATAAACAACTATATGTATCAGGTGGAAATAAATATAAGGAGAAAAAAGAAACAGGACGAAGAATCTCGCAAATGACAAGTAGGGTCAGATGAGTATTGTTTAAAGATAAACTGAGGCATATTAATTTTTTAAAGATTTTATTTGACCAAAATAGCCCTGGCTGGTGCAGCTCAGTGGATTGAACGCCAGCCAGCCCATGGACCAAAAGATTGCCCCTTTGATTCCCAATCAGCACACACACCTGGGTGGCGGGCCGAGTCTTCAGTTGGGGGCATGGGAGAGGTGACCGACTGATGTTTCTCTTGCACATGATTGTTTCCCTTGCTTTTTCCCACCTTTCCCCTCTCTCGAAAAGTAAACAAATAAAATCTTTTACAAAAAGAATTTATTTGAGCCAAACCTATTTTAAGTGGGCAGCATCCAACTGGAAATGGTTAGAAGCATTCTACTAACAGGATCAACACTTATAGAGAAGACACCAAAGGAAAACAAGGAAATTATTGGATTACCTATAGCTTTCGTAGTTACCTTATTTGGAAAAGCCTGGTTGGCTTTTGTGATTGATTGTCCTTAGGCTTTGATTTCTTAACATTCGGGCATTTATAGGCTTAGTATTTGTTTTGATTATGTAGGCTGCCGGGGCATTACAGCCACCTCAGTTTAATTAATTTAACAGTATTAATGTACATAAGTGGTGGTTAAAAAAACTCACAATACTTCTCTGTCATAGAGACAGAAGGTAGAGCAGTGCTTGCCAAGGGCAGAAGGGAGAGTGGAAATGGGGAATTAGTATTTAATGAATACAGAGTTACAGTTCTGTAAGATAAAAAATATTCTGGAGATGGATGGTGGTGATGGTTCACTACATTGTGAAAGTTCTTAATTCCACTAAACTGTACACAAAAGTGGTTAAGGTGGTAAAATTTTCATATGCAAATTTTACTACAATTTTAAAAATTACCTTTACATATGTTATTTTGCACACATTCAAGTGTTTCCACAGGATAAATTCCAAGTTGAATTGCTGAGTCAAACATGTGTACATTTGCATTTTGATAGACACTATCAAACTGTCCAAATGAGTTACACGGATTAACACTATTTCAGCAATATAGGAAGCTCTTTCATTTAAACCCACTCCAATCAGGTTTTACACTTACCACTCCACTGAAACCGTACTTATCAAAGACATAAATGACCTCTAAGAAATTCAAGAGTCAATCTTCAGTCTTCTTACTTCTGACTCTCAGAAGTGCTTTAAACACATTCTTCAGGTGGCTTCTGATCTCCCAACTCTCACTACTTTGCTAGATTCATCCACACTTTCCTATCCGTTAATGTTGATGTCACTCCCTAAGGGGTCTCATCCAGTCTACCATTTTAATACTGTCCCGTGCTGATGAGATACGTAACGTAATGTGATGAGGAATGTAACATGTCTAGCCTGAACCTCTTCCCTCAATGCCAGGCTTACAGATCCAACCTTCTACTTGACATTTGCTCTTAGATGTCTAATAAGTATCTGAAACTTAAAAGACTCCTGACTCCTCCCTGCCCCAACCAGCCCCTTCTCCAGTGTCCTCCATATCAGTAAATGGCAACTCTAATCACATAGAAAATCAGGATAAAATCCTGAGCTCTAAATCTTAGACTCTTGACTGCTCTCTTTCTTTCAAATCCCTCATCCTACCCACCAGCAAATTCTCAAAAACCATTATATCTCACCATCTTCACAGAAACAATTCTGGTTTAAGCCACCTCCATGTCTCTACTGAACTGTTTCTGTAACTTACTAACTGACCTCTTATCCTGCACGTCTGTATCTCCTACAGTTTGTTCTCTACTCAGTAGTTAGGGAAGTACTTTTGAAAATACACATTAGATTACATCATTCTGTTTATTTCGAACCATTTGGTGGCTCATCAAATTACAGTCTACCTACCCCAATATTTCTTTGACGTTATGTCTTAGTACTTCCCGCAAGCTCACTCCACTTTAGTTGCACTGGGCTTTGTGCTATCTCCCAAACACTCCAAACTCTTTTCCACCTCATGATTTGTACTCGTGGATCCTTCTGCTTTTCCCCCCAGCACTTGAAATAGCTTATATTATATTATTTATTTTAATATTTGTATTTTTAAGCTTCTTCTATTTAACTGTAAACCCATAAGGATGAGAATATTGTCTGTTTCGTTTAGTGTTATGTCCCCAATACTTAGAACAGCACCTGAAATGCAATAGATACACAATAAATATGTGTTCAGTGAATTAAAATGTGCATGTCTTAATCTGTTTCCATCATGTATTTTACCTCTCCCCCATCTTTATCACCAGCTCTCACTTGTTATTTTCTCATAGACAAGGACAGCACCTTATTTTTCTAAGTACCTCTGTGGGCAAGAAACACAAGGCTCTACACTTGTTCCACCTGTTGAACACATGAGGAAATAGGGATTTGGAGAAGTAGATAGATGTCAGAAGGATGAAAGGCTATTTCTTCTAGCCTTACAGTCTGATGATATCTTGCAAAACATGTTTAAAGTTATAGTCAACCCAATTGTACAAAGCTGTTCAGAGTAAAATAGCTGTGCAGCTCCCCTCAGCACAAGTGCCAGTCTAGTGGCAATTTTCTGAGCATCAGGTTAAGCAGTACATGATCATGTGTGAGGATCAAACCCCTTCCCACCTTCAGTGCTCCTGGGAACAGTTTCTTCCAGAAATGAGGTGGTCAGGGCAGTATAAACCTCTGACAGAAAGCTCTTTAAAGCATCACTGGGTCTGAGCTCAGGAGTTTAGCTGGTCTCCCCCACCCCCACTATTCCTCAGCCATCCAGTCTGGAGCACCAACTTCCCCTTTCATCTGCCTTCTGCTCCAGTCCCCACCAAACCTCTCTCCACAATGACCAAAAGGTGTAACTGAATCTATTGTGCTGAAATTCAGAGAGAGATAGAACACAAAAACTAAATATTCTGTACAGATTATTTAGGGAGATGAAAAGAAATCAGCCCTCTCCAACTGAGTGAGTGTTCAGCTAAGAAAGTGCCATTAAGCATCAAAGGTGTTCTACCTTCTACTTCTAAGTCTATATCCTTGCATTCTCAGGTATCCATATTTTAGGTACCCACATTTTGCCATGTATAATGCACACTTTTTGCCCAAATTTTTGAGGGACAATTAGGATGCACATTATACATGGGTAGTACTAGCTCCATATTTATGTAAATGTTTTCAATTCTTTTATTTATGCTTATACATTAAAAATGTAACCCTAGAAAGCAATAACAATATCCATATGTTCAAAAATAAATGCTAAAATTCCTTTATAATACAAAACAAGTATCTAAATATAAATAAATAAATAATTGAATTAAAAATTAAAATGAAAAGTTTTTTTTCCTGAAATTTGGGCCAAAAACATGGGTGTGCATTATACACAGCAAAATATATGGTAATTGTAAAGTTTTAAAAGATAGATCCAACCATCTTTATTGGGGTTTTTTTTTGCCCTGATTTTCATACCAAGTCAAGCCCTGCGTTTATGAATGCTATAGGCATACTTATTCAAAGATTTAATTTGAAGAATTGAAGTGTAGAGGTTAATAAACTAGAACTGTAGGATTAGGCAGGAAGCAGGTTGCAAAGGCACAGAAGTCAATGGTTAAGTCAGTGAAGTTAAGTAAGGACTTTGGAGCTGCGATATGTGTCCGGGTACAATAAAGCTGTAAGGAGACCGCTCCTCCTTTGATAACATGAAATCTACCATCTCCAAGGCTCAGAGTGGGGGTGCTGACCAAGTATTCTTGACCCTTCCCAAATGACCAATCGGGATCAAGAGAGTGGTGAGGAGGCACAGTGTTCCATGGTGGCTATTGTGGAGGGTAGAGGGAACAGCAACTGCGGTTAGTTCAGATTACCTTTTGTCTAAAAGCAACAAGTGCTAAGATAATTAATTGAGAATTTCTGGGAGTGTGGTAGTGCTAAAATGAGGAAGGATTCAAGCAAAAGAGGCAAAAAATTTAACAACATTTTGGAAGAATAGACATAAAGGATATGCCAAATAAGGATGTTATTTCCCAGGCACAAACTTTTGGAGTTGAATAAGTATACATTCTCTGTATCGGTCAAGTTATTTTTTGTCTCTTGGGTCCTAGATTTTGGGGAACTACATTACCCATGCACCTGATCCCAAGAGAGCAGCCTATTTAAATAATTTGACCCTGCACCGTGGTCTAAGAATGGGCCATCAAGAAAAGCTGTAAGGTGTGAAACCATGTTTCCCACCATGAAATGCAGAAAGAAACCGGTGAAATAATATTTGCTTGCTGACACTAATTGCTCCCATTTTGCAAATCATGAAAATGGAGGCTTCCAGGGCTCAAGGAAGTTTTCAAGGCATGTGATTAGTTGGGGTAGACCCGGAAATTCTAATGCCAGTTTGTTTGTCTTTAAGACAATCCTGGTTGCAGTAAGGGCTCAATAAATGCAGATAGTTATTAAAATAAGACTGAAAGGGTTGTTTGAGGACAGACTGCCAAGCTTTAAATAGTGTGCTTAGGAGTTTAGTTTTTAGATTATGAAGAATGCTGATGCTGCATAGTTTCTGAGGTGGGAAGTAAATGTTTCAAGTTGTTCTTGAGGAAGAGAACTCTGACAGAAACCAGAGAGAGTCTAATGGTGCCTCCTCCTTTGGGATCCGTGAATCATCCTATTGTATTAATGAATTCTATATTTAATGTAAGCTAGCTGAAGTCAAATTTCTATCACTCGCAATGGAAAAAGTCCTGATTAATAAATCTCAGTTTGCAGACAAGGAAACTTGAAACCAGATATTCTGAATGCATCCCAGTTTTCCCGTGTCAGTGTCAGCATGTCTTCAATGTGTAGTCCTAAACCACTCTACTTTGGGAAATTAGACCTTCTACTTTTTTGCTGCAATAATTGTCTTAAGGTGAACAAGTCAATTCATAGGCAGTTGAAAGTGCTTTTATGTGAATTAACCCACACTGACATTGATGTGGAAAACTAATACTCATAAGACAGATGGGTTTATTAAATGCATTTAGCATGAGATCATCCCATACTCCAGACTCAGTCTTGATAGTACTCTTCAGAGTCTGTAAATCTAATGATTTGGAGTTAGAGACACAGCATGTGCACATAAGTAGTGAAAAACATAATACATGTTTATTAATAAACCCACTGTACCAAAGTGGAGGAGAGACAGACTCAAATGTACATAACACTAAATTTGAATGCCTCAGACCTAGCTTTGTAAGAAATGGATGGCTTGTATTTAAAACTATTGTCTTCCTCCATGAAAATTTCTTAACAACTTTAAAAACTTTTGAACAAGTTTTTCTCCCTCATAAGAACTAACTCTGACTACCACTGCTTTCGGAGTCATTTTTAACTCTTATCTGTCTAAAATCTAGATTCTGCATCCTATCGGTCCACAGAACTCACATCCATCTTTTTTTCTTCACTCCCACCTTGATAGAGTGTTTTGTTTCACTCACCTGAATAATTGCAGCGGCCTCCTAATTCATTCAGCTGTTGCCACTCTCTTTTACTACCTTTTCATTCTGTTGCACCTCTCTGCTGGAGGAACAGGCTTCAAGCTCCTAAGCATGGCATTCAAGGCTAACTGAAATCTGACTAACACATGTTAGCTAGCCTTAATTATCCAATTAATCATAAGCCCCAGCTGAATCAGGTATTAATGCTTAACAAGCATCAACTGTTATTATTTTCTATTAATCAGATTGTCTTGATTGTTTCTGTTCACCCTGTGTTAACTTGACCTCCTTCCAGGCTTGAAATTTTCCTTGATTCTACTCACCCCCATGATGACATAATGATTGTCTCCCTTCCATCCCCATGTTGCTGTTGTTGTTTTTGCATAACTTGAAGGACTCTCCACAGTTTTCTATGTATTACTTTCATGTTTGTACATGTCTTAACTTTCTCTCCAGCAGTTGAACTGCTCGAGAGTAAAAACATCTTATTCTTTATTGTATTTCCACCGGGCTCCTTGCACGTACATATTTGTTTGAATTGAATTTGGAAATGAGTTACTGATGATGGAATGAACTCACTGACATCTTTTACCTAATACAAGATGAATGTTTAAAAAAAGGCAGAATTTTACTGAAGTGGGCAAAAAAAATACAAATAAAAATGGTTTTAAATATACACAAGTTCAATGATACTAGTTTCCTTAACACTGTTACTTTAGGTAGGAAACATGATCTTTCAGTTCTCTCAAGTGATTACTAAGGTCATTAAACTTACTACAAAATTCAGGAAGCTCTTTCATAGAACTGATCACTGATTTCATTCATTTATTATGGAAGTCAGAGACTTCTACAAATGCTTTAACAGTTTAAAATTAAAAAAATTCTCAGTATGCATCTCATTTTTGATGTCATCTGTCTCTGTATTCCAAGGCCTTACTTTAGAAAACATAGCACTGCTTTCAATGTTAGCATAAACCATAAACATTTTTGCAACAGGTATGTGAAAGTTTGAAATGTCAACAATATTTTAGTTGTAGTCAAAAGCTCCTATTTTATGCAATCACAATTTTTATGATTTATGGAAATCCCATAATTTACATCTCTCCCAAAAGTTAATACATTTCAATCCTGAATTTTATGCAGGCTTGCAATAATCTACTCTTGAGAAAGTTCTGGTGTCTTACAATTTATATCCATTAGGAAGAGCTTCAGTTGGCATGTACTTCCCATGGTTGATGTGCAGGGAAGAGAGTTGATATCTATAGTGCTTTGAATTCATAGAGATATGAATTTTTAATGTGTATGTCTTCAGTATTCAGAGTGTGTTATCTCAGGACTCAAGAAAAATAGAAAAAAAATTACTGCCATTAGATTTTCTCAGGATTAATTTTGTCCCATATATTAAGCTTCTATGTTGTCTGGAAAGGAAAACATTTTCCACACTATCCCCATACTATTTCATCTTAGACATAGAGAACAAGCCTCTTGCTTTGATGGAATACATGCTTATTGACTTCCTTTGTCATAAGAGAAGTTAGAATATTTTTTGAACATATCATGTTTCCTAAGGGTACTGTAGCACAAACATCTTCAATTTACTGAGTTGTCTTTTGAATGGTAGAAGTTTTTCATATACGAAATTGACACGTACACCGGCCTGCAGTGTCCGTGGCATTATGGATGAGATACGAGACAAATTCACACAGACTACCGAGTCCTGTGGAGGAAAAGGGACAACACGGCTACCCTTTCAAGGAGAGAATGTTCTGGAGCAGCCTGACCACTCTCTCAAGAGGACAGCGCCCTAACCCTTGCCTTGACAAGCTTTTATTGGGTTCGTTTTGCTCAAGAATACAGGTAAAGCTCATTAATCATTATCAGGCAGTGAGAACCAAACATACAAAGAACTCTGAGAGCCTATTCTGAGTCAGGGTCTGTTAGCTAAAGGGCTACAAAACTTTGGGAAACAAACTCATTTCCTGCTCAGACCCTTATCATTTAATTGAGAGAATTCTTAGCAAAGCAGGTTTCACAGGAGTTTATGTATTCTTTCTCAGGCCTGATTACCTGGGGAACCTGCCCTTTTCAGCACAGGGCTGCACCGCCCTCTGTCATTGTTTCAGGCTTAAGTCAGGCAGGAGAAATAAGGCAGCCAAGAGATTAGGAGACTTCTTGCAGACAGAAAGAAGACTTAGGTTATGTCAAAGCTGAGGGGCGAGGGACCATCACCCCCTTTTGCTGTAGCCCCCAAATCCTTCCTTGGGGCCTCCACATGATCATGCCTGTCTTAGGTTGTTCCCCCTTTGGGGAATCTTATCCATCATTGGCTAACTGATCAAGCATTGGGGGCCAGTTATGGATGAAGTAAAAGGAGCAGAAGCACCACTCCTGCCAGGGAGATAAGCTTTGTCTCCTTAGTGGCTTATGGTCTGAAGGTCGCTCACTCAGCCTTAGCCAAGGGCAGGTTACAGCTTCTGAAACTGAGCAGGGTGGTTCCCAACACAAAATCTTTATGAGATAGGTGTGTTGCAAATATTCTTCCCATGGAGAATTTTCCTATTTATTTTCCAAATGGTAGCTTTTGATGATAAGCATAAGTTTTTAATATTTAAAACTAACATCAAGTTTTGTTTTCAGTCTTTTTTGTTTTGTTTTCTGTGTCCTGTATAAGAAGTTTTTGCCTTCTCCCAGGTCACAAGGTCACAAAAGTAGTCTCCTATATTTTCTCCTAGAAGCTTTATAGTTTTACTTTTACATTTAGGTTTATGATCCTTCCTTGATTATTTTGTGTGCAACGTGATATAGGAATTGTTCTTTTTTTCCCCCTCCAAGTGGATATCAAATTACTTCAGTACTGTTTTCACTAATTAAGATCTCTAGTATAATGGAAAAGAAGTGAAACAGTCATTCTTGTCTTATTCCTGATCTTAGGAGGAAAACAATGATTGGTCTTTGCTCTTTTTATTTTTCTGCTCACTTCCTGCATTTCCGTTGAATTGATTGTTTTCTTCTTTTATTTTTTAAAGAATTTACTTATTTATTTTTAGAGAAGAAGAGAAACATTGATTGGTTACTTCTCATACACTCCCAAGTAGGGACTTGGCCCACAACCCAGGTATGTGCCCTGACCCGGTATCAAACCAGCAACTTTTTGGTCTGCAGGATGACACCCAATCCACTGAACTATACCAGCCAGAGCTTGCTTTCTTCTTTTACACGGAGAAACTTAAGTTAGGGTATCTTCTATAAAACCAGTTTCCTGGGAAGAAAAGAAATACAACATTAGAAAAAAAGTTAAAACTGAGCCAGAGAAAAATCTGAAATCTTATAAGTGAAAAATCCTATGCTTTTGTGATGGGACTTATGATCCAAAATGACCTTTTAAGTCATTCATTTGATATTATTGGCATTGGCTTCCATAGAGCAAGTGAGAAAATCTTCAATTCTTTCAGAATTCTTTAGCTAATAGCCTACGAAGAACTATTTGACATTTTTGTTGTCGTCCTGGACAGTTCTCTTCTCGTTGTGATAATCTGCCCTGTGTAAGATGGGAGTCACTAGGTGCATGTGGCTACTTAATTTAAATTAATTACATTGCAGTACACATTTAAACTCTAATTGCTTTAGCCACATTTCAAGTACCCAGTGACCCAATTTGGTTAGTAGCAACTACTTTGGATAGTGCACATTATAGAATGTTTCTACAATGGTAGAAACCATTGTAGAAACATTCTATTGGATAGTAGGTGAAAAGTTTAAAGTAGTACTGCAACTTCATACCCCTTGGAGCAGAGCAATTTGAGAGACATCATGTTTTTTAGCAGAATTTATAAAAAGACAATCTACAGTAGCATTCCGTAACATTCTTCCACCATCTGATCCTGTGGCGAACAATGACCAGCATGGGAAGTGGTGCCCACCTTGGAGGCTCCTGGGGACTTCTACTGCTGCACACAAACTCTAGGCTTGGCATCCACAGGACATTGAAAATGATTTATTTAGTACAACAGCTTATGGAGTAGTGGCGATAGCAGGGACTGAGGTGCTAGCTTCTGTCCAGCAGTAGGGAACTTGACATTCTGAATGGTATAGGGAAGCTGAGAAAGGTTGGAACACTTCCAGTTGAAGCTAGGTGACAAAGGTTTGCGCACGGCCCACGTTGGGCCATAGCATTTGGCATTCCTTGGAAGCTTTGACCTCTCCGCCTCATCACCAGACTGGTTTAGGTCTCATCTAAACCCGCTGGTTAGAATGTCTATCCTGAGCCTGTTGCACCACTGGCACAAGTGACTGATAGCTGCAGGTTGGGACTGATTTAGGATGGCATGGGCAGGGAAAACTATGCCAGCCACTGTCTGCCCCTACATTTCCTGGGTGGGCAGGTGAGACTTTCTTTCTTTCTGGACTAGCCAACATACATTGTCAGTATCCCTGTGCCCATTCATTGGAAAAATAGCTTTGCCTTTCTGAGGAAGAAGATGTGAAAATCCACGTTCTTTCTTTCTCTCTTACTCTGGCATCATCTTGGCGTTGGTTATATCCAAGAAGGGAAAATTCTCCCCTTATCTTTTCATTGTCAGTGGTGTTAGCCAGGTTCATATTCACCTGTGTGTATTAATTTTTTCATGTGTCAGCTGCTCAAATTTCTGTTTTTATATTGGTTTGTACTCAACTTTTGTGTAGAGGTGATAAATATGATCTCCTTCACTGATTTCCTGAACATTCTTTTCTTTCACATTTTGTTTGTATTTTGAAGTTTTTCTCGACTTAAAAAAACACTTCAGCATTGTACTAAGTAAATTGAAATATTCATCACCCAGATCTTCCCCAAAAGTTTCAACTTTGTGTCAGGTGCTCTGGTAAGAACCAGAATACAAGGCACAAGACAAGCCAGAGTGGGGTCCTATCCTTATGTAATCATCCAGTAGGAAAGACAAACAATTAAGCTACAGTTAAGTCACTTGCAATGAATTCTGTATTTGCATTTGTTTGACTTTATTATTCTTTAAATTTGACATATGAAAATAGTATAATATTTCAACAATTTATGTAGCTGAAAAACAAATGTACCCAAACTGGGATGATGGTTTTTAAGAACTGTGCAAATCCCCAATCTGCTATACAGAAGAGTGATAGAATTGAAGGTCAAGGAAACGGCTCCCGTGCAACTTTGGAGGACCTCAAGAGAGGGCGTGTTGACACCCAAAAAATCTCTCCAGGAATTTGGGGGTACGCCCAGATTTGGCATTGTTTTGCTCACACACTGCCCTACCCGGGCTTCAGCACTGCCAAAGTGAGGGGTAATACCAGTACAGCGCTAGCTTAGCTCCGCCCGAGGCGCTCGGCTGGGATAGGCGGGCTCGGGACTACGATTCCCAGAAGGCCGTGCAAGGCCAGGAGGGAAGAGCCGAGGCGCCGGAAGAGCGCGAGAGCCGAAGGTGGCGGGTGTATTTTCGGTGGTCCGTCTGGCAATTTCCGAAACGCAGACAGAGAACGTGACACTGAGCAGTCCCCGCGGCCCCAGGCGCTGGCCGGGGCAAGCCGGCACTTCCGACCGCAAGACGGGTCGGGGCGGAATGTAGGGCACCGGGCGGGGAGGCCGCCAGCGCGGCTAGGGAGGCGCGGGGGCACGCTGAGGATGGAGAGAGCGATGGAGCAACTCAACCGCCTGACTCGCTCGCTGCGTCGTGCTCGCACCGTGGAGCTGCCCGATGGTGAGCGCAGCCACGGGGCTCGGGGCTGGGATCTGGGGGTGACTGGCCCGGGGTGGAGCCTGGGCCTTGAGAGGTCGGTGGGAAAAGTAACAGAAAGCTGACAAAATGCCCACGTTTACTTTCCTGATCTGGACGGGGGCTGGGACCAGAGGATCACCCGTAGCCGTCTGCTTTGGCTTCCGCAGGTGGGAGTTTGCGGGAGTGGGCAGGACAGTGCGGGT
>PVKM010000880.1:0-90886 GCA_004027735.1 Carollia perspicillata | reverse complement strand
GGCAGCCCTGAGAACAGAAACTGTGAAGCTCTTTCTGGTTCCTTTTCCTCTGGATCTGCCTCTGGCCTATCAACTCAAACAGTTCACTCAAAATGAGGTGGTTAAAGCACAAGGGTATAAAGCGTATTTCTTTTAGTTAAGAAATAACACTAAAATTAACTGCTAATGTTTCTTAATTAGAAGTAATATAGTGTATAACCGCAATGTTAATTCCCTGCAACGGTTTGGATGGATTTATTTTGCAGCTAGAGTTAATTCCAACTTCCAGGGTGCTGTAACCGGCCACAGACACAGGCACCGTGTGTGTAAGAAAAAAGCTATCCAGAGCCTCATTTTCACCAAGATGTATTATCATCAATCACTGTGCTACGTGAGGTGGGATAGTTTTAAAGGGATACCCCATTAAAAATATCTGCATTTTTGGGATCCACTAAAGGCATATTAGGTGACTCAAATTAATCAATCCATTAAAAACTACACAACACTTCGAAAACATTAAAGACATGGAGACAGAGCAAAGAGTTCTGAGGCCACTTTGAACGTGAGCTCGTGAGCTTGCGGTGAGGAAAAGCAGCAGCAGACACGGGCACACCAGTGGTGGCCGAGCCCTGGAAAGCCTCGCAGCCCCCAACGCTGCGGTCTGTCTGTGGGACACTCACGTCTGGTCTGCTCGGCTCGCTGCCCTCTACAGCAGTGCTCCCCGACCTTTCCGGC
Source organism: Carollia perspicillata (assembly GCA_004027735.1). NCBI lineage: Eukaryota > Metazoa > Chordata > Mammalia > Chiroptera > Phyllostomidae > Carollia > Carollia perspicillata. The sequence goes on along the minus strand of PVKM010000880.1, from coordinate 90,172 downwards.
ACCAGGGACGGTTTCACGGAAGATGGGGCAGGGGAGGGTTGGGGAGGGGGACACCAATGAGGACACAGGAGGCAGAACTCAGGTGAGCTCTGCTCGTGGCCGGGTTCCTAAGAGGCCATGACAGACGCTGGTGCACGGCCTGGGGGTGGGGCCCTGCTCTCGAGCATCCCCTCGCATTCGGCATAAAAGCTTAAGTTCTGGGCAGAGGCAGCGAACTTTTTCTGAAAGGGCCAGAGAGCCAACATTTTAATCTTCGCAGGACAAACAGACTGTGTTGCAGTTACAGAACATTATTATGCTAGACTTATATGAAAATAGTCTTAAGAGTCTAAACTGCCGCGTCCAATCAAAAATCATATTTTGTGGAGTATGCATAAACTTGCAAAAAGTAGACAATGTCAGTGTTGGTTTATAATGCTTAATATTTTTATAGTAGTTCAATAAACATTTTCTGAATAAAAAATACAAGTGCGAGGTCCGGAATTGTACATTGTTACAAAAAGATTACGGCACAGACCCTAAACTAACGGTTAATCTCCCCTGTAAAACACACGCACGACGAACAGTGGACTTACTTCAGGTTACTGATCCTGGTCTCGGCACTTTCAGTGAGTTTCCTGGTCTCCTCCTTCCACCTCTCGGCCGCCTTCTGCTGCGTCGCCAGGAGACGCCGCAGCTCGACCGTGGAGCTGCGGCTGCTGTCCTCCATCTCTCTCAGCTGCACCTCGAACCCGTGCTCCTTGACGGAAAATTCGTGTTCCATTGTACTGACCTGGGCATGAAATGGACACAGCCTTCCTGTTATTTTCTGTTCTTCTCAGGGCTAGACTGACCAATGATGCACACAAAAGGGGTCACTCTTTGTGCTGCCTGTGGCACATGAAGGTTTAGATGAGAAATCCACATAAAAATTAAGTTTACGACTTGTCCCTATCACAAATGAAAACTCACTCTGTATTACAGCAAACATTCAGTGAAGCCAGAATTATGATGGACTAAACTTCTTCGCAGCACTTTCCCCAACACCTTAAAGTGCCAGTGGTAACGAAGTATCCTCTAGGATACAAAATTGCTCTCATCATTTACTTTCACGTTTCTTGCCATAATCCACAGAAGAATGTTCCTGCTCTCAGTCACTGAGAGTTGGGGTTTTACTCGAGCCATTTAAACAATGTTTACTGGTTTATTATAAAGGATGCAGCTCAGGAACAGCCGGAGGGAGGAGCTACAAAGGGCAAGGCATGGTGGGGGGCCGTGAGCTCCCCGGCCCTCTCCAAACACACCCTGGCCGCCTCACCAACTCAGGAGCTCCGCCCCACGATCTTTCACAGGGCTTTATGAAGTCAAAGGATATTACATAAAGGAACTCCTTTACCATTTTAGTTACAGTATAAATGGGTTTTTCTTTCAGGAAAAAAAGACTGTAATGATTTTGAGAATCTCCTATGGAAGTAAGTCCAGTATATTTCTAGGTAATGTGTGTTGTTAAAAGCACCTTTTAATGCAGAATGAGCATACAAACAAATGTTCTTGGGATACCCTGGATGTTTTCTCAACTGTGGCCCAGGCAGAGAATTAAGCCTTAATGCCCTACGGCATGTCATCAACTGCCTTCTCCTGTATTTGTGGAGAATGAAACCACCTACGATCATCCTCCAGGCAACTGGGAAAACCACTCTGAGGACAGCGCCTCCGGTGCACTCTCGGAACATCTTTGCCTCGCTACCCTAAAGAAGTGTTATAAAGAATAACTACCTTGTGGTATTTTAAAGTAATGTGCTTGAAAAATGGTCCTAGCTGGCACGGCTGCTAGTAATTCATCAAATGAGGTTCCTTCTAAGCTGAGAAAAGAATGAACAAGTGCCTCAATCTTACCAGGTCGAAAGACTGGAGAAAACCCACCACTAGCAGAATTCCTGGCTCATGGGGGCACACTGCACCCAGCCTGTTCTCAGTGCCCCTGCTGAGTGCCCCGGGCTTCCTAGAGTGCTTCCATCTGCTTTCTCCAGGAGGGCAGGAGTAGACATTTAAGACTTTAGGAATACAGGCACTGGAAAACAATATTGATTTCTTGGCTTTGTACTGCATTACTTGCCAGGCAAGCCTCTTGCGGCTCCTTGACTGCTGCTATTTTAGTAATTTTTGAATTATTAGATTCTGAAAATTTAGATTTCAACATACTCCCCCTCCTTCCCTGCCTTAACCTCCACCTTCTCTGGAGAAACCAGGGTTCTGATATCTCAGGGGGATTGTCTATTTCTGTCTCTCCCCCATTCGTGTTAAAAAATGATCTATGCATCTACACAGCATCAGAACTCTGCCTCCCAAGTTAAGTGCCCGTCACCACCTGGAAAACCTGTTTGCTTTAGGGCCCTTCGGGACCTGGCCTCTGCTCGTGTCTGCCAGCTTGTATCACACCACTGCGGCTCTTCTTTCTCCATTTCTGCCATAATGACTTCCCATTCTTGGTCCTTTCCCCCACTCCCTTGGCATGGAAAAATCTTTCCCCTTTTTCTTAGGTTAGTTACTCTGTGGGGGACCACTTTGTGTGGTGTTGGGAATTGTAGCCCTGTGCAAGCCAGGCCTTGAATAATGGCATGTAAGATTTGACCAGAATGCTGGAAATGCTGGGAGGCAGGCATGACCCGATGCCAGCACTGAGGGCTCCTGTGGGAAATCAGGCCTAAAGAATGCATTATACTGTGAGGCTTGCTTTGCTTTGTGTAGCCCTGTTGCCATGAATCTGTTATCTAAATCCAAAGCAGGAGTGAACTGCTAGTCTCATGAGCCTTAATGATCCCCTGGCAGAGGCATATGTAACAGGCCCTGACCTGAGGCAGATCTCTGTGTTTCCTCAACTGTAATCTATAGATAATATCTGTTTTCTGTAACCATGGCCTTTAGACATTGACGGGTGAGCTTTGCATGCATGCTGCATACCCCTGCACGTATCACTCTCGATAAACACCTCAGGAGGAAGGACCTCGAGGCTCTTCTCCCCTGAGAGATTGGCCAGCCTTTTCTCCCCAAGCAGATCTTGTGTTGGTAGCCTCATTTCATCTGTGACTCCAGGGGACACTGCAGGGCGGGGTCCCCCACATTACTCTATTCAACTAGAATTGAGCTCAGTTAGTGCTTCTGGTGGGTGGTTCTCTCACGGCTGAGGTAGTCAGGCCCCTCTGTATGAGCTTTCATCGAGCCCTGTGTGCTTCCTAAAACGCACTCATCGGTTTGTAAGTAGATGTTTAAAGTGGGCCCCTCCATGCAAATTTTAAGTGATTAAGGGTGGGGCCCACATCTTTTTTGTTTACTATTTTATCTTTAGGACCTGAAACATAGTGAAGTTGTCAAAGCACAGCTTTGACTGAATAAACAGTGGCGTTTAGATGTCAAAATTCAGTCTCTAAACAAACCCCAGATCCTTCGGTGGATGTAATTCCGATTACTAAGTTGGACAGGTCTGCAGCGACCTGGGAAGGCTGAGGGTCACAGCCCCCAGGGCCGGGGTTGTAGGTAACAAAAGTCCTGCTAATGACAGAAGTCAGAACCTCGGGCAGGAAATAAGCATTTACGGTCTCCCTGCCTTCTCCCTGTGGGCTCCTCCCTGCAGAGAACAGAAGTGCTCTCTCTGCTGGGTGTGGCCAAGATTATTTGGCGTGCGTGGCACACATGTGAGTCCAACCTTACGACACACTGCAAATGGTGGTGGCTCCGATGTACATTCCCAATGTCATGTGACAGTTCCAACTGCTTTGCAACTTTGTCAACACTAGATATTGTTAGTTTTGAAATGTTACCCATTCTGGTAGGTATGTAATGGTACTTCACTGTAGTTTTAATTACATTTCCCTAATAAATAATGAAATTGAACATGTTTTCATATATGCTCTTTTATAAAGTGCTTATTTAAGTCTTGCCCATTTATGGCAATGTGATATCTGTTATTTCCTTATTAGTAACTTACGTACTAATTGATAGCAGTTTTTATATTCTGAACATGAGTCCTTTTTTGGTTGTATGTATTACAATACTCTCTTCCACTTTTCATTCTCTTGGTGTCTTCTGATGTCATTCATCAATTTTAATGAAATCCAATTCATCTGTGTTTTCATATGATTATTGCTTTGTGTTCTGTTTAAGAAATTCTTTCTTACTGAAGGACATGAAGATTTTACTCCTTGAAGCTCAACAGTTTTATATTTTGCATTTAGGTATACGAGGCAACTCAAATTACTCTGCATGTATGGTATGAGGGTCAACTATTTTGAAAACATGGCCTGGCATCATTTATTGTAGAGATAATTCCTTCCCTACTGAGGTGCACTGGTGTCTTTATTATGCTGAGGTGATGATGAAAGACTGGTTTCTTCCTGGGCCCTATTTTGTTTCACTGATCACACTGATTATTCTTACGTTGATTACACATTTTTAGTTACTGTAGCTTTATAAAGTCTTACTATCGCCTAGTACAATTCTTCCCTTGTTGTTCAAAGATTTCCCACTGACTAAAGCATAAAGTTCAAACTCTTTTTCAGAGTTCAAGGTTTTATCAGTAAACACAGGGTCTAATACTGGTAATAAGAGTTATTCAATAAATATATGTTCATACCACCAGTATGGCTGAATGTGACTGTTACAAGTCCCCCAAATAAGAAAAACCAAAGTGAAACACTAGCATTACCAGCCCACCATAAAGAGGTAATGCCACTTTTTACGAAAGTCTCATTGGATGGGAAAGGCTGGCGACATGCTGATGGTAAACATCCACGCCTCCTGAGTCTCCCGCAACAGACGGCCACGTTCCTAGTGCATCGCATGTCAGCATCCCAGAGGGGAGAAGTGAGAGGGAAAAGAAGGGGGGTTTCCTAGGGGAGACTTGGGCCCTTGCCTCCTTCCTAGCATGGAATTTTCAGACCACCGAGGAGTGATCCTCAGAGCACACCGATGGAGCGCCCCCTGGAAGAGCCGGTGTGAGAGTTCAGCCCTCGAGGCTAGTGTGGAGGGTAAGAGAGGCAGTCTGTAAAGTGATCTGATCTGTAGTTCTGCTGGCACTGCTTCAGTTGCTTCAGCAGGAATATCAGTGTCCTTCGTGGTTGGAAAATAATTTTTTGTGTGTGGATAGTGAAAGCAATCATTTTCGAGTATATTTTCCAAGTTCTATAATACAGAAAAAACGAGTTAATGCTTTGCATCATGATTTAGTGCTACCTGACAAGAAGGGAGAAAAAAGGCCTTAAAAATGTGTCACGAGGCCTCTGGATATTCTCTACACTTGGATTTTCACAAGTACGTATTTAACTCGGACTCGTCTGAAAGTACCTTTAATTTGGCTTTTTTCTGAGCCTCCAGAGCAATCTTTCTCAAATCCTCCATCTCCTTCCGTAACTGTTCATTTTCTTGCTGAAGTTTTAGCCTTTGTTCACTGACTAATCCACAGTTTTCTCTCTCAGACTCCAAGACACTTTGAAGTTTCTGAATCATTTCTTGGCAACGTGATATCTCTTCTGAGGAACTGATTGAGGAAAAAACAAAAGAGATGTAAACTTACAGGCCAGACTCTTCCCCTCTGTTCTGAGCCACTTCTCTGTAGACTTAGCCACGTGGGGTCACGGGAAAACACACCCAACTCAGAGTGTTAGCGAGGAATAGACAAATGGAACTGTCACCACTCCCCAGAGAATGTATGTGAACCCCCCTCCAATGTTTGCGAACACTGAGCATCACTCTGTGAACAGGACTTCAAGGGGACGCACTGAAGTGAGTGGGGAGAGAGGTGAAGCGGGTCACAGTCGAACCCCTTCACTCCATCAGTCAGCTCCACAGAAAGACATCGGCTGACCACGTTAGCAGGTTACACGGCCTCTTTCATATGTTCATGTTACATGTCTTAGAAACGGTGTTTATGACTCTCCTGTTCCATAAACTTCTTATTTAATCACAGTTTGAATAGGTTTTATCTTTAAATTTCCTCTACAATAAATCACTGGATGGCGCAGCCTCCAAACATATGTATTGCTAATTTTTATTCCTCTTGCTGTAAATCTCTCCCTTTACAACCCCAGGTAATCAAACGATGTGACCATTCCCTGGCCAACACAGGGCCCTCGTTCCCCACTAATACTGTAGATCTTTTTTTCTCTGTCGGCCTCGGCTGATCAAGTTCATCACGGAATGGTGGGTCTAGGCAATGATCACCAAAGGATGCGGAGATCAGGACAGTGCTAAGATCAGAACCAGCCCCACAGAGTGTGCTTCCCAACAAAGGTCCGGCAGGTTACCGTCTGTGAAGAATTCTTACAAAATAAAAGTTGATCAGATCAAGCCTCGTGACTCAATTCCTAGTTTTTTAGAGGAGAAACAAGGTAAGGGTGATATTGCATATATGCATCCTATTTAAATGCCAGAGGGAGAAAGTTAAAGTAAAATGGTAAAGTACTATTAAATCTTTTCTTCCTTAAAGAAATTAGTCTTCAGAAATAATTCTGAAAAAAAAAAAAGAAGCTCTTTGGTGTTCAAGTTTTTTTTAAACGTAAGATATAATTATTAGTCCTATAAAAAAGTACTCTATCAAAAATTGTATGCATTCTGAAAGTGTTATCACAGAAAATCCTAGAGAGTATCTTACTTTACTTCAAGTTGTCTTATTTTATTTTCGGCTGTCTTAAGTGTTAGCTGAAGATCATCTTTGGAACGCTCTGCAACCAGGCATCTTTGGTGCATTTCCTCCAGTTTTCTGTAAAGATTTTCACTTCCTTTGCCTTCACGGTAAATCTGCAGAAGAGGCTTACATGTGTATCACCTTAGAGAAGAAAGTGGCCTAAGAAATTACACGTTTAGAAACTGAAATCGATGAGAAACCAAAACCCATGGTCATGTATGTGTTCACCTGTTTTCACTGTAACCTATTAAAACACATTAAAATTAACCTGGTTGTTTTACATTTACAAAATTCAGGTACAATGCTAAAAGCTGACATGAAATAATAACTGCTTATTTTTGAAGTTATTCATGCTCATTGTAAATTATTCCAGTAGTTTTAATATTTAAAAAATGTAAAGCAGCTGAAGTAAAAAAAAAAAAGTACTCCAGATGTCTCCATGTAAGAGATAACTGCTTTGATTCTTGAACAAGATCTTACAGGTCACTTCTGTCGAAAACACGGACGCATGCAGTATGCAATGAGCAGACCTTTCTGAAAGTGACTTGGAAGCCCCACTCTGTTGGCCGGACAACGATCTGGCTGGAATGCCCAGCAGGAGTGGTCGTGCCCAAGCTCAGCATCCCATGAGGCTGGCCCTTCTCCCACCACACAGGGGCTCCAACACCCCCCAGAGCCGTCAGGTCCGCAGGTGCGGGGCAGTTCGCGGGACTTGAGCGCACGCATCTGCGGGAGCACAGTGGGAGCACAGGAGCTGTGTCTCCTCCACCTGTTGCCTTCAGCTGGTGACTTTGGTTTGCCCCACTAAGGCCTATTCCTTAACTTATGCTCTGTGACACTGCAAATTCACCCCGGGCCCTGACGTGTAGCAGGTGGAATCTAAACAGGACAAATAATGACGAAACCTGAGAAGGCATCCACCACAAAGGTGAGTGGTAGGGTTACACCAGATGGTGTGCTCTGTCAATTACTCTTTTTACGTTCAATGTTGTTATGATTTCTTAATGTCAGTAATACAGATACATCATGCACTTTTTATGCTATCTAGCTCTTCTTTGAAAAAAATCAAACTTTGACTCTACCATTCACTATTTTTTAACACTGGGCAAGTATGTGCTGAATCGGATTCAGTTACCCTCTTTTCCCCAAGGCACTTGAAGAGAGTGAGATATTCACTGCTGATAAAAAAAGAAGTTATCTAAGTAAGAAAAACTTTAACCATAGGCTTCTTGCAATATTTTTTTCTCAAATAGCACTGCAGTAAATATTTTTCTTAACTATTAAATAAAAATCTGTACTTTTAAAGGTAAAAATTATAGCAGTGTTATAATTTCCTGGTTATATATACCTGCCATATATATAGATGGCCTAAATCCAGTAAGAGTTGGTATAAAATTTAAAAAGATAGACAAAATAAAATTTACCACTGGGTGGAAGTTTAGGCAAGGAAAATAGCTACTTCATAAAATTTATACCTTTAATTAAAAAGTTCAAATCACGTGGCCATTCTTCCTATAAAGAAATGTATGCAGACAATACCAATATTTAAATGCAGATTCTGAGTATATGCCAAGCAAATAAAAACACTCACCAGGAGAACAGTTAACATATAGGGGTTGCTAGTAGAGAGTGTGATGAAAGCAGACAGTAATGTTGAATATTTGCAGTTGGGTTTTAGGCAGTTATTTTTTCCTTTTTCTTTTTACCTTTTCTAGTTCTTCTTCCACTGCTTTTTTCTCCCTCATGACTCGTTCAGTTTGGCTTAGTTTTTCGGCACACTCCTATAAATTCAAGTCACATTGTAAATACATACATTTGTAAATCCTTGAGAAAGATGGAGAAGTAAGAGGATTTGTTCACAACAGGAATGCCGCATTTACTCTATCAGCACAGCAGGACCACACTGATTAACAAAGAAAACCAAAACAAACAAACTCCGTCCTCAAGGAGCCGCCTACCCCAGGATTTCAGAGATCACTCCCAGTATAAAACGCCAAGGACTTCTAAGTAAACACACCAGGTGGGTGATAGAAGTTGGCAGATAGCAGGGAGAAAAAAAAAATAAGTGAGACTCCTTTCTCACACTATAGTTTTCCTTTTCATATAATCTTATCACATATTTTAAAATAAAACAGAACGAGAAAAAGGCACAGTGCCCTGAGGATAGATAACCTGTGGATTAAAAGGAACACAGGTATATAAATTCTAAAAGATTTAAGTTTTTTCAATACTGATAGTCAATGCAAATAAGACTAAAAACAAAAGCAACCATTACAAGAATAGTTACTCACACGTACTTTTGTCTATTCAGTTATCTTTGAGAGTGTGGCTGTGCTCTGCTAGCTGTGAATTACGCTTTGGGAGAACCTGCTCTGCGGACAGCACACCGCTAATTAGTCCTCAATTATGTTTATCACAAACTTTATCAGTGGTTTTAAATTTTAAAATAAGCTTTTAAATTGCGACCCATAATTAATTAACTCTGATCATAATGAAGATCTTTAACCCTGCATTACAAATCAGATGAGAATCTACATTTATTATATTTTAATAAGGTAGAACCAAGTGTATAAGAAGTGAAACTTTAATGTTCTGTGTGTTCATACAGTAAGTTGCTAATCTATGAAAAAGGTAGTTTTATGGTATGATTTCTCCTATGTTCATAACTCATCCCATGTGATTTTTTTTATAGGTACTTAAGAAAAAATCCTCACCAGAGGATATGTTCACTGATTTTAGAGAGAGGAAAGGGGAGAGAACCCTGATGTGAGAGAGGAACACCAACTGGCTGCCTCCCACAGGCGCCGGATCAGGGATGGACCCCCGCAGCCTTTTTGGTGTATGGGATGATGCTCTAACGGACTGAGCCACCTGTCAGGGTAAAACACTAGTTTTTAGATAAATTTTAGATTCACAGCAAAACTGAGTGGAAGCCAGAGATTTCCCTTAAAATCCCTGCCCCCGCACATGGACAGCCTCCCCCACCGTCAGCATCTGGCTCTGCAGGGGTGCCTCTGTCACCAACGGTGCACCGACACCGAGGCAGCATCACCGCACGAACCCCGCAGCCTGCGGGGGGTGTGCTTGTGCTGGTGTGCCCGCCGTGGGTCTGGGCAGATTCACGGCGGCACGTCTGCACCATCGTGGCCCCACACAGAGCACTTTCACTGCCCTGGGAACTCTCTGTGCTCATCTGTCCTCCTCTCCTCCTGAACCTCCGACATCCACTGATCTTCTCTCTTCGCTGTCTCCACAGTTCCGCCTTTTCCGGAATGTCATACATTTGGAGTCACACGGGATGCAGCCTTTTCAGACTAGGTTCTTTCACTTAGAAATATGCATGTGGGTTTCCTCCATGTCTTTTCATAGCTTGACAGCTCATTTCTTTTTAGTGTGGAATAATATTCCATGGTCTAAATGGGCCACAGTTCATTTAGCCATTCGCATAGTAAACAATGTCTTGCTTGCTTCCAAATTTGGGGAATTATGAAAAAAGGTCCTGTAAATAGTCACGTCCAGGTTTCTGTGGTGACCTCAGTTTTCAGCTCGTTTGGGTACCTAAAGTGGAGTGACATTACTGGGGCATGTGTAAGAGTATCTTCAGTTTTGTGAGAAGCCACAAAACCACATTTAAAAGTGCATCATTTTTCATTCCCACTGGCAACGACTGAGAGCTCCTGCCGCCCCCATCTTTGCCAGGGCTGGTGTTCTGGGCCTGGGCCAGGCTCGTGGCTGTGTCCGGCAGCGACGCGGGGTACCGGGTGGTTTCTCACGAGGGTTTCAGTCTGCCTTTCCCTGGTGGCTATGTTGTGGAGCATCTTCTCATCTGCTTATTTGCTACCTGTATCTCTTCCACGGTGAGGTGTCTGTTAAGATCTTTGGTCCATTTTTTTCAATTGAGTTGTTTTCTTATTGTTGAGTTTTAGGAGTTTTTGTATATTTTGGATAACAGACCTTTGTCTTTTGAAAATATTTTTTTCTCAATTTGTAGCCTGAGTTTCCTGAGAAAAAAAATTTTTTTTAAAGTAGTTGAACATGTCTTCCTTTAAATGTATTTCTAAATGTTTAATTTAAACACATTTTTCCTTTCTTTTTATTGAATTTATAGGGGAGATATATACAATGGAATACTACCTGGCCACAAGGAAAGATAAAATATTGCCATTTGTGACAACATGGATGGGCCTTGAGAATAACATGTTAAGCGAAATAAGTCAAAAAAAGTTAAGAACCATATGATTTCATTCATATGTGGGATAGAAAACTGAAAGCAACAAATGGACAAAGAAGAAAAACAAACAGAATTCGTACACACAGACAACAATAAACACTTTTTCAGTTAGTACCATTTTCCCTATGGAATCAACAGATAATATTTAACATTTTTATAAAAATCCACTTAGCTATCTATGTATTAGATTTTTTTTACTATAAATCCTAAGAAAACATATATTGAAATAATCTGAAATTATAATTTTTTTACTCTAAAGTGAGTTTATATAGCTCTGATGGTTACAAAGGTAAAAGTTAAAATCCCTGCAGGTCTTAAATAGTACACGTTCCTTTGGGAAAACAGAAAGGGCAAATGTTTTTGTCCTTCTAGAGTTTACGGTCTATTAAATAATCCCAGACTAAGGTAGGTCCTTCCTCAAAGTTGTTAATCCTTTGATAGCTAAATCACTTCCTGTAAGAGAACCTGCAAAAGAGCAAGGTGAGGGAAGAGGAAATAAAACTGAAAAGCCACAGAGAATTAAACATGACTAACTGGCCACACTGCATCCCATTAATTTTACCTAACGTTACTATATCCTTAAAATAAATAGCATTAAACAAAAAGTAACAGTTTCCTGTTTCTGTTGGTCTCAGGACCTATACATGACGACTTTGTCTGCTACAGAGTTTGCAGACTGAGGAAAAGACTTCTGCGTTCTTTCAGGGGTGATTGAACATCAATCAGAGAACTTCCCAATTTCGGAAATGCTTGTATTTTTGTTCCCCTGTAAGAAAGCTTATTAAATTCCATTTCATTAATCAAGTTAGATGTATTTATTTTGTCCATCTCCAGTCACACAAATACTCTGTTTGCTCTCCCCCAGCGCCCACTCATCCTTGGGTGATCATTTCTTTGGGGAAACTTGTCTTTTCTCCTTCGCACTCGCATGTACCCTTTTTCCTTCTCGGGGCCGCACGTGAGCCCCACACGTGAGCCCCACACGTGAGCCCAGTGTGCGGCGGCGGCGGGCTGCTTCAACAGCATCCAGCGTCAGCGCAACACGCGGGAAGTGCCACCCACCCTCCCTGCCAGACCGGGAGTTCCCGGACTGCAGACAACATGTTTACGTTGATTCTTACTCCTTTTTAAAGCATTTTACATAGTTCTTGTCTTAAAAAGAACCTTCTGAATGAACTCATGCCCAGTAATATGTACCTTGGCTTTTAAAATAAGCAACCTCAGAAGCAAAATCAACATAGTCTTCCAACGTACCATCTGAAGGGCTGAGAGCTCTTCTGTTAGTCGAGAAATCTGTATATTATAAAGTTTCCTTGTGTTTGTGATCTGCAAATTAAAATATTTACGAACAGTTTAGGTCTACAATAAGAATGAACAATATCCAATATACACAATTAAGATAACAATTTTGATAGAATGAAGCGGTAACTCTTAGGGCATAAAAGGGGAGTGAGCGCCCCGTGGGCTGACAGAGGCAGGAGACAGACGGAGGCGAAGGACGGCCGCGTCACACATGTGGGCCCGGGGCCCTTTCACATCGTAAAACCAAGATCTTTTGTTTGTGGCGGGTTCTTTCTGTTGAAATTTATCATATTAGAAATGAAAACTGAGAAAATTTCAAAATATTTACTTATTGACCCCTACATAAATAACAATAACTAAGGTTATTACAGGTTAACACAAGTAATTTATTTTTATAAAAAGTATACTTTCTAAAATTAAAATATTTTGAGAAAAGTGAGATTATTTTACATTTCTGTAAATTTCCTTAATGTCTGGCTCGACAGACATAACAGGTTGAACACAGATGCCTCTTAAGACTGTTTAGGGAGATAACTAGATAGGGAAATAACTAGATTTTAGGAGGCAGTTGAATTCCTCAAGTTTGTAGAAAGGTTTGGACTGAACATAGACAGCAAAATACTTGAAAAATTAGAGAGATTACTACAGGATTCATGCAAAAGATAACCTCCTTCAACCATAATATTAGTTAATTTATTTTAGAATTAGAAAATTAGAGAATTTCTCGTATCATGAATACTTTGATAAAAATGCATTTTTAACTGATGAGGCTTTTAAAAACCAGGCTTTACTTCAGTCTCCCTCAGTGAGAAGTAATGCTGCTTGTGGAAAAATCCAGGTAGGAAAAAAGTTAACACCTGTATTTGATCCAGTGGAGGAATAACAGTGTATCCAACTCTCCTATGGAAGGTAACTTATTTTATTTTTATGTATTCAATTTACTTTTAATTAAAATATGGTTGACATACATACAATATTATTTTAGCTTCAGGTGTGTAGGAGCTCATTTTAAAGGAAAAGGGTATTAGCTTTTGATAATTTATGTTAATTATTGCATAGTCTTTATAATTATGTAGGCAAGCATTTTAATGTACATATTATAGTAAAAATTATACTACAGATTTCTGCTTTTGCTAAATCTTGCCTCTGACAAAAATGTCAAGCTAAAAAATTACAACCAAAGCCTCTTGAAAAACTGGCTGATTCCAGGTGTGAGGCAGGGAAAGTACAGGATGAGAGAGAAACATCACTTATGCAAGAGAGCTTAGGAAGACAACTCAGGAGTGAAAAAGACTGATGGCAATATAACATAACAAATACCAAATATTCGCGAACCCGCAGTGATATTAAAGAATGGGGCAGGGTACTTGCTTACTGAAAAATGACAGCTCATACATATACAGAAAGAATAATGGAATTAGAATATTGTCATCTTAATCACTCCATATGATACTTATTTAAGGCAAGGATTGTCACTGAGTGCCAAAACCACTCGATGAAAGATTTTGGTGGAAAAGGGCAACTACCTGCATGGTCTTCAAATATCTCCCCCAATTACCGATTAAGTTTACAGTGGACAAGCCTGGCACCACTCGCGCACAGCCTGACATCATAGCGTGCCGTATGCAGGGGGAGGTGCACACACCGCTCTGCAGATGCGACCTGAGCCTCCTCGGGAAGGAACGGTCCCATGAACCCAGACGGGGATGCTCGAAAAGACAGCCAGCCTGGGTTCTATGAAGGGTTCTCTGTTGTCTACAGGGGAAGGCAGGGCACTGTGGTAAACCGGTGAAGACTAGAGACAGCAGCCAAATGCTATGGTATGTAACTGTGGACTGGATCCTGGATTTAGAAAACCAAACAGCTGTTGGTTTTCATTAAAAACCAAGCATATCTTAGGGAAATTTGACTGTGGATGGTATTGAAGTAATGTGGATTTCTAAAAAGGTATGGCAATAGAAGTGTAGTTGTGCAGTAAAGCAGACTTTTTCTGGGGAAATAGAGGCCAAAATATTTAGGAGTAAAGTGTTATGATGCTTATAGTCTCAGCGAATGTTTGGCAAAAGGGAATGGATTTTGCAAAGTGTGACGAGTTACCAGGGTGAGGAGTCAAGAAGTGCTCATTGTACAGCTCTTTGAACACTTGTGTGGGCTTGAACATTTCCAAAAATACAAAGATACAAATTAATGTAGTTGGGAGGACAGCTCGAGAACCGGTGGACTGCATTCGCATTCCAGTTTCACTCCTTCCCAGAGGCAGAGCCCTAAGCCAGTCACGTAACTACTCCGCATTTCAGTCTTCTCATCTCAAGATGGATTTCTGTGGTTTCTTCCCCCTGCACTCACACTACACTATCAAAATTTACCACACCACTTACAAATAGATTCATATCTAAACTAGAGGAAAAGGCAAGTATATGTATCTCATTGCTGTCTCTTTTAGATAAAAGCAAACTTTTATTTCCAAGATAGTTTTAACTTTCATAAGCCTCACAATTCAAACCAAGAAACAACTTATTACTTTAACACAAAAAATATTAGATTTAATCTTGAAAACAGAATAGCAAACCACCACACAATTCGCAGACTGGGTTAAGCATCAACATGATGTGACTGAAACAGCAGGGCTCAGCACAGCAGGGAGAAGGTGTGGGCCTCTGTTCGGGCTTTAGTTAGTACGGAGCTCTGAGTGGTCAGTCAGTGGCCCCTTAGCAGTCTCAGTTTCTTTACCAACAAAGTAACAGGTTCAGCCAGATTTCACCAGTCCTCAGACGCTCCAAGAAACTGCAAATAACAGGCTTCCTTGTTTCTTATGCATTCTGTTTCATTTTGAGCCTTCTTTTTTAACTTGATACTTCAGGTATGTTAACCTTCACGGTTTTCCTCCCTAACTGCTGCTCCTCCCAGCTGTCCTGCCCTCCACTGCCGGCCCACTCCACACAAATGGTAGGTGCTACCATCCTGAGATGGTTTTTATTTGAAACTTGGCATAATTGATGCATTTAGCTGAACGTTAAGTCCCCATGGCAAAAACTTAGGTAGTATTTAATCTTAAGCTGTGAAACTTTAAATTTTAAATGTAATTAAAAACACCTTACTTCCTTTTTGGTTCTCACGGCAGCATCTTGAACGACCTGAGAAAATGTTTCTCTCATTTTCTCTATCTCTTCCTCTTTTTGCTTCTCCTCGAGCAGAGCCTGTAGAAAATAATCATTCAATGTTGTTAGAGGTCACATCATTGTTAATAAAGAGAACATAATAGATGGGCAAAAACTTACCCACTGACTACCTTCCTGAAAGCAAACATCATGTTCTAAACTTCTGAGACCTCTCCATTTGGAGCTCCTCCCTATGTTACGAATGGTGACAGTTTCCTCTAACCTCCTCACCCGATCCTGTCCTAACAAAAAATGTACTCTTCCCTTTGGAATTTATTTCAGCCAGTGCCATCAGTCTCTAACTCTACGGCTGGAGATCTTAGAATCACTTTTGAGTTTTCCTTCTCCTGCAGTCCCTATATAAAAATAAGTCATCAAGCTCAGGTATTACATTCTTAAACAAATCCCTTGGATTTCCCTTGGTTTTCATTATTCAAATTAAGGCCCCGGTCATCCCACACCGCAATTATTGTAGATATGACCTGCTTGTCTTCTTGATGTGTATCTTTTTTTAAAAAAGATTTTATTTATTTTATTTTTAGACAAAGCGGAAGGGAGGGAGAAAGAGAGGGAGAGAAACATCATTGTGTGGTTGCCCCTCATGTGTCTCCTACTGGGGACCTGGCCCACAACCCGGGCATGTGCCTGGCCTGGGAACTGAACCAGTGACCCTGTGGTTTGCAGGCTGGCACTCAGTCCACTGAGCCACACCAGCCAGGGCTCTTGATGTGTTTCTATCCCTCCAATCATTATTATTTCCCACCTAAAAAGTGGTCTCATGACCCCAGCCTGATGTCAGTCATACCCATTTCTCTGCTTTCCTGTGGAGCAAGCTCCTCTGGCACCTGCCCTTCCTAGTCTTCAGTGCTTTCTCCCTCACACTCACCCCACTCGGGCTTTCAGAGGCTGCGAGCCCCACCGAGGACTCAGGAGTCCACTCTGAGTAATCATTTTACTTAATCTGACAGATTAAATTGAGATACTGGGTTCTTTTCCCCTTGTTTTACTTTGTCACTGGGCTTTCAGTGCACCCTAGTACTGGTTTTCCTCCTAACCCAGCTGCCGTCCTTTTCGGCCTGTGTTGGTGCTCCTTCCTCTCACCCTCTTGGCTACCAGACTGCCCGAGACTCGGGCCTTGCTCCTTTCCTCCATCTACATCCATCCTTGGTGGGCTAATCCAATCTCATGATTTTAAATATCATTTATATGCTGACAATTCCCAAATGTACCTCCCTTGCCCAAGTATCTTTTTGAGCCTAGAACAGCTCCAATGTTATGCTTGATTGAATCTCTCTCTTTTTAATCATCACATAGTAAATGGCCCTGTGTTTGGGTCCTACTATCTTCCAAAGATAACACACATTCCCATCTCTGTCTTTTAAAAAAAAAAGACTTTAGTAAATTCCCTCCTGCTTCAACAGGTAAGCTAATAAGAGTAACAGCTGTGCTGATATGACAGCCTTGTAGGGGGGAGAACAAACCACTGAGGAAAGGGGGAAGTGTCGTAAGAGATCTGCTCCAGGCTGTCCTTGTCTGCCTGCTGCATGATGGGCTGAAAGACTTCGGGACTTCGTGGACGAGCAACCGAAGGCAGAAACCCCTTAACAATTATGCAGCGAGTCAAAAGGGGGCTTAACACTGTAGCCATAAGCAGCCTCTGCAAGGGTCTGCTGACTGAGGACTGGGGTGGGGAGACCTGAGCGGCAGGCAGGGGGTGCTACTCCCACCCTCCCTCCATCTGCTCTACACAAATGGTCATCCTTCACAGCCTGGTGCTAGGGACGTCCCCCAGTCTGGGCTTCAGAGGGGAAAGGGAAACAATTCTGTCCTGCTCTTAACTTTCTTTTAAAGCTAACTTAGGTGTTAAGAGACATTCCCAAGCATTTCATGTCTATTTTGTGCCTTTCAACCGTTCTAAGAGGCAGAATTCAGATGAGAATATCAGCATTCCCACAGTTTAAATTTGGATAATTATGTCTTTTAATCTTTTATTAGCTTCTTAATAGACAACTTACAGTTTGTTTGATTTTTAATAGGTTTCTTGGAAAACCCTCTACTATGTAAGAAAGGAAAACATAAATAAAGCATTTTATTTGTACTTCCATTTTTCCCAGTAGGGTATTATACATGTAATAGGTATTCAATAAATATTGGTTAAATGAATTAATGATTTAATGATCTCCACATAAGGCAGCAACACTAAAACAAATATATAAGTATGTCCTTTATGATGTCTATAAACTATTTGCCATTCATACGGAAGCGGTGAAAGACAAAAATATGATATGTGACAGCTAGGCATCAATTGTTAGCGTTAAAGAAAACAGTAACAAAAAGGATCCAGTTAATAAATCTCTGCAGCTAAATTTAATTCCTGTCACTTATGCTTCTGGTCTATTAGAGAAATTGTGTGGGTGATAAAGGGGAAATAAAGATGAGTAAGATTCATCTGGTTCAACTGAATACGCTACAGGGACTCCGGCAGGGAAGTGCTGTACAGGTTTTTGGAGTGATTACTACAGGGGTGCAGAACAGTTACGCAAGGACTGTAGATAGAAGAAAAGTCTGACATGTACACGTCAGTTTTGGGAGAGGGCTGCATTCTATTAAATTTATGATATTAAGTCTTCTAAAATTTTTTTCTATGAAACACCTTTACTTATTTAGCAAACAATAACTTTTGGAGGCAATGATGAAACTCGAACATAAAAACTTTTAAGTGAACCCTTTGAAGGGCAATATGGCAATAGACATGCTCCACACGGTTACCAGGGGAAGTCACCCCGTGGCTGTCAGTAAGGCAGCCCAGGCTCAGCTCTTGCTGTTGCCCACGGTGAGTTTGCCGAAGAGGGTCTCTGCCAGGCTACCTTCCCGGGCCCCCAGCTTGGGCAGATTGATGAGATTTGCTGCCAAGTTTTTGATGGACATTATGTCCTGGTGCAGATGGTGATGCTCTAGGAAATCACACAGGTGGGTGTGGTTCTTGATGGTAGCCAGGTGGGACAGATTGAGCAGGCTCTGGCTCACCATCCTCTCCATCTGCAAGGTGTTTTTCATGGCCCTCTGGCTGCGCCCCAGTGGCATCGGTCAGGCCTCTGGATATTGCCCAGGCGGATGCGCCCCCCTTGCTGGTTTTGCAGCTGCATCAGCGTCTGGACTTGCCCCCATGCCTCCCTCCACTGCTACAAGAAGAAGGTAGGGAAGGGCTTCGAGGCCACTTCCTGGCAGTTGAAGTAGAAGGCCATAGATGGGTATAGGTAGGAGGCATGAGGCTCCAGGCTGATGTGTCTGTGGAGGGCGGCCTGGCATTCCCAGGGGTAGTTCTGGTACACTCGTGAGGGAGGCGGTGGTGGGAGCGGCAGGGTCCCACCACAAGGGGCACAGGATGTGGGGCTAGAGATGCAGGCATCAGCACTTGCGGGTCGGGCTCTGCTGCCAAGAAGGCTGACAAAGCTCCCTGACCCAGGCTGAGGGGGGTGCTGCGGAGCGGCAGCTGTGTGGGGGAAGGCAGCCAGGCCAGGACCATCCCCATGGTGGTCGATGACCGGAGGCTCAGTGAGCAGTGATGGTGGTGGGGACTTGGGAATGTCCCTACGGTGGGCACCCAGTGTGGCTGGACACAGGTATGCTCAGGCGCTAGGCCGCAGGTGGCTGGAGGCTGGCTCTGAGGTGGCCATGATATTAAGTCTTATCACTAAGGTGTGTTTATTAATGGAGAACACAGGAATTTCATTTTCATGTATTTTTTCTGTAGTTATAAATTCCCATACTATTAGGTCGCATGGGCAAATAGTATTTTATTTTTTAATAACCATGTTAATTAGTTTTCTTACCTGGTTTTTTTGCAGGGTAGCTTCTTCTAAGAGTTGCATGCTATTTCTTGCTCTTAGAATAGCTTCATATTTCTCATTTTCTAATTCATTGTACTTTGCTTGTAAGTCTCTGGTCTGGCTTTCCAAATGTGTTTTTTCTGCTCTTAATTGGTTGGCTTCTTGAATTGCTACACATAATCTAAAAATTAATAATCACATTGTAAAAGTTCTATATCTTTTTTAAAGATTTATTTTTAGAGAGAGGGGAAGGGAGGGAGAAAGAGAGGGAGAAAAACATCGATCTCTTACAAGAGATACATCAATCAGTTGCCTCTTGCATGCTCCCACCTGGGTCCTGGCCCACAACCCAGGCTTGTGCCCTGACTGGGACTCGAACTGGTGACCTTTCAGTTTGCAGGCCTGCACTCAGTCCACTGAGACACACTAGCCAGGGCTAGAAGTTAAATATTTTTAAAGGGAAGGAAGGAGATAGTGTATTTACTGAACACCTATTTACAATAACAGTATTTCAGTTACTTTCACATGTATTTTCTCATTTGATTAGCATAAAAATTTGGTAACACAGATTTTGTTATTTATATTTTAAAGAAAATCAAAGAAACCCATTTTATTTTTATTTTTTTAAACACAATTTTTTTTTTTAATTTTACTTATTTATCTTTAGAAGGGAAGGAAAGGAGAGAGGGAGAGAAATATCAATGTATGGTTGCCTTTCGTGTGTCCCTGCTGGGAACTGGCCTGCAACCCAGGTATATGCCTTGACTGGGAATCGAACCACGATCCTTTGGTTCGCAGGCCCGCGCTCAATCCACTGAGCTACACCAGCCAGGGTGAAGAAACCCATTTTAATAGAGATTAAGCATTTGACTAAGGTTGAATGGCTAATAAGCAGTGGGGCTGAGACTACACCTAGAAACTTAAACTCTATGTTACACTTTCAGTAGTATCACAGTGTATTGTATAATTACATGATAATGTAGTATCACAGTGTACTGTATAGTTACATGATAATGTAGTCCTGGTATATTGTATAGTTACATGATAATGTTGTGACACAGACCCTTAAAGAATGAGTCGTTATTTCCATTTACATGGCCTTTTGTCCCCCCTTCCTTTTTGGTTGGCTCCCAGTTCCTACTCTCTACCCAGATAGCCCATGTTAACTTACTAGTATATACCTTTGAATATTTTTCCCAAGTTCATAAAATCATACACATACACACACATAAATACATATGCACGATATATACACATTGATTCCACAGGTTTTCAAACACAATTTTTGTTATTGAAACTCAGACCACCCTCTCCTGTGCTTGCTTCCTCACTGAACAGCATCTTGCAGACACTCCCCAGCGATGCGTCCCAAAGCTCCTCCCCTTCCCGCTATGGTGGCTGCGGCTGCATTTCACTGTTAATTATATTGCCCTGGTTACTGGAGGCTTTAAGCATATTTTTAAAAGTTTGCTGGACATGCGAACTGTCATATTTAAATCTTTTCTTCATATCCTCTGCCTGTTTTTCCTGATGGGTTATTTACTTTGCTGGTTCTTTTATAAGAACTCTTTGAATGTTAAGATACTAACCTGTCGTCTGTCCTGCATGCCACAAATGTTTTTCCCAAACCCACTTTTTGTTGGTGGTGCCTACTGACTCTATGTAGGGAATTTATCACATGACAAAATTTCACTTTAATACAGATAAATCCGACGATGTTTTCATCTTCTCAGGTTTCGGTTTTTATGAAGATGATCTCCCTTATCCACAGATTGTTAATGTAAGCTCCTAGATTTCCTCAAATGATTGCTATGTTTTTCATTTTTCTGCCCCTGAATCTTTAATAACATGTTCTGGTAAGACAGCTCTTCCCTTTGTTTGTTCTTCTCAGGCATTTTCTGAGAAGCCTGCTCTCCCTTCCCGGGCCCCCCCCCAAACTCCTCACACCCTAACAAGCGTCCCTGCCCTGGCACACCCCACGCTCCACCCCACCCCCCATCTGCTCTCCTGGCTTTGGAAGTGGTAGAAGTCAGCTTACCTTTTATTGCATTCCTCTCTTTTTAAAACATTTTTTTTGTTGTTGTTATTAGTGCATTTGCTCAATTCTAAATGAAGTGAGTTTAAGGTCTGTCACTTAATTTAGTCAGGGTTCTTAGCTGGCAGCAGCAGAAGGCAATCTAACTTGAGATCTTTGTTCTAGTTCATTTACTCTTTGTTTTAGCTGTTTTCCAAAACAACATATTACTGGGCTTTGATTTTTTTAATCCAAATCTGCAAGTCTCTGTGTTTTAAGGAATTGAGTTTGCTCAGACCTTACTCTGTGATTTCTGCGCAGGACATCATTCTTTCCCTCTCATTCGGAAGCACTTGTGGTAGCAGGTGGAGCACTTGCCCCTCCCACAGGGACACCAGCCACTGTCCCACCATCAGTTCCCCGTTCCCTTCCCCAGGGCCTCCTGGCAGGCACAGCAGGTGGACTCACACAGGGCTTACGAAGAGCTAGTTTAAAGCCATCCTGCTCATTTAACTCCTGCCTTATTTGGCAGAGCATACACAAGCCAGTGAAGTCTTTTCCAGAGAGAACGGTCATCCCCTGGAGATATTTCCCAGGACCCATAAATCATCTAAAAAGCAGGGAAAAGGGACCTTTATTTGGAAGATGAAGAGAAGTGACTTTGCTTCTTAAATGACTGTGACATTTGAAAAGATCACAAATAATTTTACATATAATAATCTCAACTAAAATAATATTTATTGAGACCAAAATGCTTTTGATTTTATGGACCGAAGATGACCAATAAATATAGAGTTTTAAAATCTGGCAGTTCCATGAAATAAGATACATTCACACCTAAACATATTGGCTGAACATTGCTAAAGACACATATCAAGTACACTACTAATACGAGATTTTTTAAAACTTTAAAATATATAACCAATTTTGATCATAGTATGAACTTAATTTAATAGTGCTGGAAGGCAGCCAATGTAAACATTTCTCTTCAGGAGGCTAGCTGAATACTCGACTGTAAGAAATATCCTTGTATTTTCTTACACAGGCAGTGGTCTCTTCTCACAGAGCTATTCAATAGGCTGTACCAGAGCTCCACACTAACAGCAAACCACAATAAAACAATGAAAATCTCCCAAACCGTCAACACTAAAAGACAACTTACAGCACTGCTGAATGAATAAACTTGATTCATCATGACTCAGTACTATCGGAATCAATAGGAAGAGAAATGCACTCACTCAGATTTCACTGGTTTGAGTCTCCAGCACTTATTTTCATAGCACAGATGTTACTAAAATAACAGACGTGAAATTCTGTTAACCACAGACTTTTTCTGTAAGGTTAATACAAAGAAGTTCAGGAAAGTAAAACAACTGACTGCTGAAAAGCTTAGAAAAATGAAAAACAAAACCCCAAAACCCTAGCATTTAAAAAAATTATCTTTCATCAGAATATCCAGTGAGCAGTTAAAATCAATTAGTTCCCAACCTCCTGTGAGCAAAGAAATTACTTTCGGCAACATTTTGGAGAACAGGAAACAGAAGGTCAAAGACACTAATTTTTTTCTTGAACAAATACATTAGCCATGGCTCTGTGAGCAGAACTGGGCTCTCAATTTTAACTGTTCTCAGATCAGCAGACTTTTTCTGATTGTAAAAGATTCCAATCAAGCACAGATTTTTAGCTCTAATGCGAATTTATAGGCTGTGGGCATGGTATCATTAAAAGATTACAAATGACAATTTTCAAATTTTTTGAGGAAACAGTAAGAGGAAACAAGAGCAAAAAAAGAAAAGATTCTGGAGTGAATCCAGAATCTGGAGTTTGCATTAAGATAGCAATTAGCTTGGCTGGTGTGGCTCTGTGGATTGAGGGCTGGTCTGCAAACCAAAAGGTCTGAGATTTGATTCCAGTCAGGGCACATGCCTGGCATGTGGGCCAGGTGCCCAGTTGTGGGGGTGGAAGAGGCAACTGATTGATGTATCTCTCTCCCACATTGATGCTTCTCTGTCTCTCTTTCTCCCTCCCTTCCCTTCTCTCTCTAAAAAGAAATATATTTTTTTAAAAGACAGCAATGAAAGACAAAGCTACAGATATATTTAAAAACTAGCCCATTCATGGACATGGACCACAGTGTGGTGATCGCAGAGGGGAGGGAGGTATAAGGGGACTAAATGGTAATTTAAAAAATTACAATAAAATTATTCAGAAAAATCTGGAAAAAAAAAAAACGAACTCCAGACCTTAAAGATAACTGAAAATTATTGCCTTGGAAGACCCCAGTGAACAATCTAGAATGAATTCTCAAGTATTTTTTTTCTCTTGTGTCGCTGCTTACTAGGAAATGGTTTTTCTATATAACTTTCATCCAACATCATTATTATCTTTTTCTGCTTCAAGAAGGAAACATTTTTGACTTGGGGATTGACTAAACTTGACTATGACTGCTTTGGAGAAAAGGCAGAAATAATCTCTGAATATATTTTCAAAGCATATTGATCTTTTGAATATCATTGTTTAAATAAAAATGCCCAATAAGTCAGATTTTAAACCTGTGACTGTAGTTTGTGCAGCACTCACAACATCCATACTGGAACTCGAATGTGGAATATCATTTGAAAAGCACAGGCAGAGCTAGAGGCACCAAACACTGTACCGTGTTTCCAGGAGTTTGACACTGGTCTGCAACTGCTGTAGGCGCCTGTCTGATGCTTCCTCTCTCCTTTGGGCAGACACCATTTCCTCCTCCTAGAAAATGAAGAAACTGGAAGCTTATTTTGAATATGTGAAAACTCCATTCATCGTTTTACAGCATACAGACAACAGTTCACTCTCCAAAGTTATCACACTGCTAGAATTTAATATATAAGTCTAAAGAAGCAGGGCCACTTTGGAAGCAAATCATACATATACTAAAAAAGGGGAAAAAGAACTCACTGTATTAGAATAGTAATAAAAAACAGTCATTGCATATAGATTTCTACCAATGTTTCAAACTACTGTATTCTCATAGTGCAAGTCTAACAGAACAAGGCTGGGATTTGTATGCAGCCAGTCTGCCTTTAGGATATGCTCCCCTAACTAGGTCATACTGCATCCACTCTAATCATAGGACAGTGCTTCCTTGAGATGGCGATGCTCTGAAATATATTCAGGTTTTATTTGTACCATCTTTAAAAAATACTTCCTCTCTTCTGGTGTGTTAAACAAGTTTTTTTTACAATACCATTTTAATTCTTCTATTGACTTTTAGCTACATTTGTTTGTACTATTTTTTTTAGGGTTGCTCTAGAGATTACAATATACATCTTCATCTTATCCCAATTTGTTTAGAGTTTAACTAATTCGCAGAAATATCAGAACCCTGAAACACTGTGTCTCCACAGACTGCCCCAGCCTCACATCTGCATTCTTTATGAATCCATTAAATACAGTGCGAAGTTCTGCTTTAGAGCGGTCTAGTCTTTGAAGGTATTAATAAGAGAAGAGAAAAACCTGTTGATGTATTATTTCATATTCATAATTCCTGTTGCTCTTAACTTCTCCCTATACCTGAGTTGCCATCTGGTGTCGCTTCCTTTCAGCCTAAAGAATTTTCTTCAGCATTTCTCAGGTACAGCTTTGCTAGTGATGACTTCTCTCAGTTTTTGTTGCTCTGAAAATGCCTTTACTTGGCTTCAGTTTTGAAGTACAGTTGCACCGCACAGAGAATTCTCAGTGAGCACTTTCGTCACCTGCAGCACTTCAGGTATATTATTCCAACGCGGTCTGCTGCCAGCTTCTTTGTGGGAAATCAGCCAGGGCTCATAGCCTTTCCTGCTCTCGCCCTTCTCCTGCCGCTGCTTTCACATCTTTGTAATTGGCTGTCGGTTTGTCATGATGCATCTGAAAGTGATTTTCTCTGTGTTCATCCTACTTGGGAGTCACTGAAATTCTTAGTGTTTTCCACCAGACTTTGGAAGTTTTCAGGCATTATTTCTTTAAACATCTTTTCTGCTCTCTCCCCCTGCCTTTGCCCGACTAAATCCATTAGCTGGGCCCACGAGGAGTGAATCTCACTGACTGCTCTCCTTCTCCCTACCGCTCCTCGCCCCTGTGGCCAGCGGTTACACAGTTCCCTGTCTAGTAAGTTTCGGCTGAAACTTGGATACTGTAGTTATTCCCAATATTATAATTTAGCTTCCTAATTTTATATTTTGGGGGCAAGAAAATGATTAATTCATTTTTCAGCAATCCTGTTTAACAAACACCTAATTTAAATAGATCAATAAATACACAAAAAGCTGAGCTACAGGCAATCAGTTGTCGTAGAAAGAAGAAAATACCTTCTTTTTCATCTGTTTTTGAGAATGTTCAGTCATTTTAGTTAACTCTTCCACTTTCGCAGCTGCAATTCTCAGATCTGTCTTGGTTTGCCTAAAACAGAACGTGAATTAATACAGTTTTCATACACCATAAAGAATGAAAAAAATCAGAAAAATATGTAAATTTAGTAAAACCAGTACTGATTTTATGCTCATACGTGTTTAGGAAGGAACATCTGCCAGGATCAAACCTCCATAATAGATGGTTTCCTCATTTCTATTTTGGCAGACTAATCTAATCCGCCCTCCTGTTGTTGGGCACAAGATTGCTGAGACGCTCCTGTGGTCAAGGGCACCAAACCTCTGCAATTGATGGTTTCCTGACTTCTATCTAATTTGCCTAGAGATTCTACTTCGAAACTGTCTCTCACATGTGTAATACATTTTCACTTCCACTGCCCAGCCTTGGCCCTATCATCACTTCCTAGGACTGTTCCGATGGACTCCAAACTGATTTCTCCACTGCTGGTCTCCTCTGTAGCTCACCTGCTATGGGCGTTTTATCTGCAGAAAAGGTTACCTACCCAGGGATGAAAACTCTTGTTTAATCATGATTTCTGGGTTCGCCACATCTTTGGGCACGCAATTGACAGTCCTCTGCCTGGTATGTAAGGCTAGCCAGCATCTGCTTCAGAGTCTCATACCTTGCCGATTCCCCCCATATAATTCATGTTCCAGGTATAACACACCACTAAACTTACTGTTTCCTTAAAAACATATCCTTGTCTATTTTTACATGTGCTTGATTGGACTAGCTTCCTTCCTCTTTTTTTGATAACTTCCTCAATCCTCAAGACTTAGTTCCTAAATCTCATCTCAAGTCTTCCTTAACTTGTCCTAGGCAAAAAGCCCTACAATCCCAGTCCTCATGATAATGTTTTGTACATTATTAACAGATACTCCTTCATGGAATTCAAAGTTCACAAAAAATATGGAATTAAGATCATTAAAGGAAGGATCACCTTTTGTTGATTGTTAAATCCTCACTAGAGAGCGTAGTACCCAACACATACTGTAGTAAAAGCAAATACATCATAAATGGATGAAAGAGAAGGCAAAAAGAAAGGAGACAGACTCAGTGGTATACCTTGATATTTTACTTAGATCTTGCCTATCCAATTTGATATTTGTGTATGGAAATCTTAGAGTAATAATTTTGTGAATCTCTCATTTGAAACAGAATCCCTCTCTCCCATAATTTTTTTTTTTTTTAAACTTCAGGCACTGGTCCTAAGACCTGTTTTTGGAAATCATTAAAAGAAAAAATATTCTCAGAACATTTAGATTCTTTTATCACATGGCTTCTAAAACACCAAAGAAACCTATGTTTTGGGGGGGATACTAAGGAGTACTTTATATACACTAGTAATTTCTACATTGTTCCACAAAGTACTTAGGAAAGGAGTAAGCAGTCATTTATATCTTCTTCTGGCACGAAATACTGAAAACTATTCCGGAATCTAAGCTGTAAGGCCTGCCCTCCAGACCTGGCTCTCCCCCCGTAAGAGCCTTGGGAACTGTGTCAATCACTTCATCTTTCTGAGTCTCAGAACTGCAGCTGGAAAGCAGAGATCAAGACACATTTTTCCTGCATAGCTTGCAGAATTATCATAAAGTTTGAAGCAGTTAATTCATATTAAGGCACTTTATATACTTTATTGTGGTTTCTACCAATGTAAGCTATCATCATAATCTTGCCCTGTTTTGGGTGTTGAATTGCCAGGAACTGTGTGGTATAGTGTGACTTTACAATTGGACCGGGGAAGCTTGGGGGTGCTGGTACGTCTGGCCTTGATTCCGGGCCAAGAAATAAAAAGTGGGATTTATGACGTACTGCTTAGACTCTGAATCTCCTCTGGTAACGCCCAACCAGGATCTGTTACCAGTGGTTTTCACCTGGATTATCCGGTTAGACAGCTGGTTTAGACTGTGTGACCAGAGGGGCAAAAAAAAAGACCCAGTGGGAACTTCTGCCTTGAGCTTTCCTGCAGCCAAGATTCAGTGCCCACGTGTCTTCAGTAGTTCAAGCTGCAGACTGAGCAAGTCTTGTGAGAACAAAGACCTGGGGCACTGTGCGGGTGTCACTGGACCCTCTGCTTGCCTGTGCCTGTGCCAAGACTGCGGGGTCTTGGGAGTCCTTTCAAATGTTTAAACTTTGAATCTCTAAAGGAACCAACAAAAGTAATCCTAATTTTATTTTATAAAGGAACTTCAATAACTGTATGGTTATACTATTTTACTTGCAGACCATTTTAGATAGATGTTTGCTTGTGTACAAATTACATCAAGGTCAAAAATAGTTTTCATTGTAGAATAACAAATTTCATTAAAAAATAAACAAGAATAACTAATAAAACAATCTTGATGTCACAACTACTCACATATTTCATTTTTCCCCCAAAGGAATATTTTAAAAAGCACATTATTTCATTTTCAGGCATGCTTTCTTATCAAAAAATTTAAAGTTTCTGGGATATTTTTAATATAATTTTTCATAATTTATAAAAAAACAAAGCTTTGCTTTATTAAGCAAAGTATAACCAATATAGTACTATATTTAAATTACAGCATTAACTTGGACACAAATTAAAATGCTTTAATATTACATTCTCTTGAGATTTAAGATCAAATACAATGGGTCTACTTTAAACTTTTATGTTTCTTTTGCTGTCTCATATCAAGGAAATCCTAAAAATGTTTATAACAATTCTTTCATACAATGAAAAATGTTAAGATTCAGAGAGAAAATGCAGATTTTACTTGTTTTATTTAATGTATAGTCTAGTTTTTTCCCTTTAAAATGACGGAACGACACATCCCTTGGTGCTTTAACAAGTGCTTCAGTAATTACCCAGGGCTACAGTCAAGCCAACCACTGATACTTAAAAACTTTAGAGAATAACTGTCATTTTAGACAAAATTCTGAAATTTTAAGATCATTTCTGCTTTAGGAAACTGATGGTAAACAGAAAAACTGTGAAAATTTTTATTTAATTTTTTTTCTTCTTTAAATCTTTAGTGTCCATTTAATGATCAAACCTATTCAAAAAACAAGCCTACCATGAAACTCTAAAAGCAATAGATATTAATAATTCATGTACTGAGCCATCAAAAGTTTAAAATAGCGACTCTTGAGTCTTTACAAGTTTAATTCAAAGGTATACACAATTTAAAGTAGTTCAACATTCTAATCTCCATGTTATAATTTTCTAACATACTAGTAAAGTTTGTCTATACTTTACGTGTGTGAAAGCACGCTCTTCCAGTTATACATGCACAGTCTCTCAGTCTCATTCATCTACAAGGTCTGCGGGTGGTACCTGGTCATCAATGCTTCTCAGCATCTGTCTAGGTGGTTCTGATGTACAGCCATTGTCTTAGATTTTACAGAATAACTACACAATCAACATGCTTATCTTTACAAAAAGATTACAAACAATCCTTACAAATATAGTTTCAGAGTCATGTAACTTTGGGTATCACTGACAAACTGGAGAATATATTAATTCATTGTTAAGTAGGCTTATGCAATGGATATGCTCAAAAATGTTCCTCGAGTTGTGGTCAACTTAAGAACATCTAGGGTGAAAGAGCTGTAGACAGAGCGAATGAACAGTAACTGCACAGAGCACGAGAAAGGCGCTGAAAGAAATGAGTAATTAGCTGCTGTGTCACTAAGGGAAAGGTGGAGAGCAATGGCAGAGAGGAGGGCAGAGGTCAGATTGTCTACCTGCAGAAAAATCCTCAGTCCAGGCGAGTCAACAACCAGGGGGATGGAGGATTTTGTTTTAAGGCAAAAAAGGTAACAGTAATCTCGAGGAGAAGAATTGAGAGGTAGGATCAAATCCAAATTGAAGGAAATTCCAAAGAGAGACTATAGCAAATACACTCTTCTTCCAAGCAGTTTCAGAGAATAGAAAGGAGAAAGCAGAAAAAACTGAAGAATCATCAGGGGAGGTCTCCATATTTGAGGTCTTGGAAGAACCCCACAAAAAAGAGACTAAGAAGGAATGCCTGTGACTGGTGAAACTAGATACGAGGAGAGAAGAGAAGAGATGTGGGGCTGAACGGTACACAAGACATGGGCACACAGCTTCACCGAAATGATGGGGTGACAAGGGGACGCTTCATCTGGTGCTGGGACTTGTAGCAGCAACGATGCAGGTAAGGCTGAGCTTCCAGAGCTGGGAAGGGAAGTGTCCACGGCCTACTTGTGACATTAACACCAGCTCCCAAATCTACTAGCACCTGCTTTGTAAGTATTATACCTGCCTCTCTCCTTGGGTAGGTTGTATACTAGAGCAGAATGGGGAGAGCAAAGACAGCAAGAGTTACAGAATACTGCAGCACCGCAAAGAAGGCCAATCTATTTCCATTCCAGCGGTGAGGAAACAACTTCATTCGGTAAGCAACCTACCCAAGTCGACGAACCAGAACCAGAATACAATACAGAAACTAAAAAATGAGAAAACAAAACTGGAGCTGTCTGACTTCAAAGCGTATGCTCTTCATACTTCTTACTATACAGAAGCACATTTTTAGGTTAGGTGTACAAATACAGAGTATTTGCAAAATAAAATTATTAATAAAATACACATTTTGAAATATACCAGTAATCAATTATTAGAGGCAAAACTGCTAAACAATGAAGTTATGGATCTATTCCTACTTTTGACCAGTATGTTCTGGAAGTAAAGTCTAACATTCTTTCTGCCCCTTAAAGATTAAGAGCAAACGATGTAAATACTGAATAAGGGTAACTATAAGTAAAATAGTGTGAAGATATGGAAAAATGACAGCAAAGCCTTATTTCTTAAAACATGTTTTCTATGCTCAGAAAACTAGCTGCCAACACATAAGGACTGTCTGGCAATTCTCATGACTGAGCACATCTGTTCAGGGCCATTTCTCACATGGGATGGTTTCCAAGAGACACTATGAATCAAATACAGTGATCCATGAATTCCAGATTTCCATAGTATTCTTATAACAGAAGACACAATATTATTCAAATTGGAACATGAAACATCTGAGGAAAATCTGTTACATTAGCTGACTAAAACTATTACCTGGCAAAGGTACATATATTTTTAGGAAAAAAGGAGATTATATAAAAATTATTGGTGCATACAATGTTTTTGAAAAATAAAGTATGCATTTGTAAAAAAGATTAAAAATGAAACAATATATAGACTGATTTGTATAATTTAGTTTTTGTTACATTAAACATAATAGAGTGATATCAAGGATCACATTCCTATTAAATTGCTTTTATAGTCTTCAATAAAACTACTTATTTAAAAATCCTTTCACTATCACATTTTAAATATTTCCTGGATTTTATTTCACATTTAAATAAAGCACTGAACATTAATAAAATGCTTAAATGCATCATGCATTCAAGCATTGAGATGGTTAGTACTAAAAACAGATTTAAAAGTCAGTACAGTTAAACCTTGGATCCATAACGGGAAACACTAAAAACCATTTAATTCATTTTGCAAAGATACTATTAATCACATTAAAAATGGTTATCTCTGGTATGTTGTTTTGGAAATCAAACTACTAAGTGGTCACACATTACTGCATAACTGAAGACTATAAAATATCATTTTTCTAAATAATGACATCCCAAGAAGCTGTTTGTCTCCCATAAGATCAATGACAATGTATACGAAGAGAAAACCTACATAGATTAAGTAGCTTTGTCCCTCCAATGAAGCGCATTTTAATTAACTACTTAATTAACCGACTTCATCACTCAAAAATATCTTTCAAGTACGTGTCCTGTGTCTAGCAGTGGCCTCAATGATGACAAGATAAAAAGAACTAAATTACGAGCCATACCTTTAAGGATCTTAAAAGCTAGTAAAGACAGATTAACTTATAAAGAATTAAGTACGCTAAAGTGTTGAAAATGCTATGTGAGAAGTATCTACAGTCTACGGCTGAGGCACAAGGAAGGCACATTTGGCTCTATCTGGGGAGAAAGAAAGCGCACAGATTCAGAAAAAGATTTCTCGGACACGCGACACGGGAAGCTGAGTGGGTGTTCATCAGGGAAGGGCCGTTCAGGCAGCCTGAACAACGCGAGCAAAATTAGGGACGTAGGAAACAGCATGGCTTGTCTGGGAAACCGAGGACGCTCAGAAGACTGAGGGGAGGAGTGACATGATTCAAAGCAGCCGGGGCTCAAGTCATGGAAGGCTTAATGCTATGCTGAGTAACTTGGATTATATCCTAGAGCAGGGTGTCCAGCTCATTGTCACCGGCGGGGGGCCACATCAGCCTCACGGCTGCCTTCAAAGGGCCAAAAGTAATTTCAATTCCTTAACAGTTAAGGGCTAGTTACATTTATGCAGTCCTAAAATTATTTTGGCCCTTTGAAGTCAACCTCGAGGCTGATGTGGCCCTAGTGACAATGAGTTGGACACCCCTGGTGCCTACAGGACCTACAGGCATTTAGTGAGTAGGTTTCACTGTGGGAAGATCATTTTGAGCAGTACGGAAAAGGAAGGTGGGGAAGGAATAAGCCCTTTCAGAGGCTACTCAGATGAGACCACGGGCTGAGTGAGGGCAGTCACAGTGCGAGGAGGCCAGAGCGAAGGCTCTGAGAGGCACCGGGAAGGCTGAGTTGCGACAAAAAAGAGTTTAGATGCCTCCTAGTTTTCTGAAGCAGCAACTGGATGGAGCCGTTCACAAACAGAAAGATGAGACTGCGGACCTGTGGTAGGTAACGCACGCAGTTCAGGGCCTGCTGCGTTCCAGGTGCCTCTGAGCCATCTGCGTGGAGATCACAGGGGAACCTTGAGCTAGAAAAAGGCACTGGGTCTCATCTTCACAGAGGATGTTAAGCTACAAAAGTGTACATGAGATGAAACGGGTCAGGTTGATTTGAGGCCATCGTGGATTTGAGGCCATCGTGTCATACCTAAACTTATTAAAGACAGCTGCTACTCTCAGAGCACACTGGTGTATGTTTAAGTTCTCAATGAATAGGAAATACACTGATAAGTTGCAGGTTCTTTTTTTTTTTAAAGATTTTATTTATTTACCTTTAGAGGGGAAGGGAAGGAGAGAGGGAGAGAAATATCAATGTATGGTTGCCTCTCATGCGTCCCCCGCTGGGAACTGGCCTGCAACCCAGGCATGTGCCCTGACTGGGAATCGAACCGTGATCCTTTGGTTCGCAGGCCCGCGCTCAATCCACTGATGCTACACCAGCCAGGGCCTGCAGGTTCTTCATAAGAAGAAAATATCTATGTTTGCTAGTGCGATCATTCTCCAGTGGCTAAAGTGTTTTAAACTAAACATTCTGATGATGCCACTTCGACGAGAGGGTAACACAGACACTGTGCGGACGCTTCAGTCAGTCGTTGCAGCACATACTTTTACTGAGACAATATTGGTATTCCTGACCGATACACACAGATGACAATCTTTTCCTTCACGGACTCTATAGGGGAGATATAAAATCTGGGCGGACATGACTTGAAAAACAATCCTCTCCATATCTCAGCTGGACATATATTAGAGACAGATATGTATGACAAAAAAGTGTCTAAAGAGAAACAGCACAAAATTTGTTTCTATGAATAAATGCTGAGTAGAGCCACAAGAGGCATAACAATCCCGCGGAATGAATGAGAGGTCTTCAGGGAGCATGCAAGGTTTACCCAGGGTTAGAAAGTTACAAAGTTTCTGACCAACAGAACATGATCAAAGGTGAAGAGGAAGGAACCACAGCAGAATAACTAGCCTGAGCAGTTTGCCTGTAACTGGAGGGCTGGGGAAGCAGGTGACTGAAGACCCTTAGAAAACAGGCTGCAGACTTTCGTCTGCTGTGACAGGGCATCAGCAGAAACTCTCGAAAAGGAAAATGATGCAAAGCTCTAATTACAAACTCACATGAGTCTAACTTTTTTGTACCATAACATCAGACAACAAATGAAACTAGTATGTTTTCAGTATAAGTACAAACTTAACACTGGTGTTTAAAGAGTTTCCAATTTAGTTATTCTTGGCAGGCTATATAGGGCAACTCAAAACCTAAATTCTGGTAACGTCAATATGCCCATCATTCAGAATCTGTCAAACTTGAAAGCAACACTCTCTTCCCTGAAAGAAGCATCTGCCTCTCCTTATGTTCCTTCAAGTCTGTGTCAGGAAAAGCAAGCACAGTTTTATGTATACAACTCTGAGCTGCTTAAGTTACAGAATATTGCCAATAGATATTGTGGCAAAATTGCTTGTGGACAATTAAACTTAAGACCTTTTAGGCTTTAGAAAACCACAACTAGCTTTATCAGTCTCTAATCTCCATTGATAATCTTTGGGCCTGAATGTGCAAAAGCCAAACGGAACTTCCACACAGATGTCAAAAAAACAATGTATCCACTCATCATCCTCTGTTTAACAAGCAGCTCCCATCTCGACCCCTAGCTGCCGTGCCTGCAGTCAGAGGGCCAGGCGCAGAAACGCGCCAGATCAACAGTTAGGACCTGGGAGTTCTGATTTGGTCCTTCCATGAATTTTGTGCAACCCTCAGTAAGACAAATCACTTCTGAGCCTTTGGTTCATTTAGGTGTCTTCTATGAAAGTAGAAAGTTAAAGTAAGACGATCATTAAGATACCTTTAGCAATAAAATTCCATGATCTTCCCCATCCTTTATCCCAACATCACCAAGTTCGGCCCATTTCCCTATACAATAATACTTACATGCATTTTTTATTTGCTATTTCCACTATTATCATATGACTACAGGTCTTGATAAACCAATTTTCTGACTCATTTTTCTTCCGGGATCTTCACACCCTGATTTATACTACAAACACCAGACACCTTAATACACTTTTTCTTCTTCCGCTCTCTCCTGAACCTTGAGTGCAGAGTTAAACTGATCACAGTCTTCTTCCCACGATCTGTTCTCATTCTTAGCTGTGATTGCTCTCATTTGTTTGTTTGTTTGTTTTCCTGTGGATTCTCAATCTCTCTGTCATTCCCCCTTGCCTTGTGGTTCACATTAAAATGTGATATATCCTTGGAGATAGACAGATATAGATATATGAGTATACACATATATGTATATGG
This sequence comes from Carollia perspicillata, assembly GCA_004027735.1. NCBI lineage: Eukaryota > Metazoa > Chordata > Mammalia > Chiroptera > Phyllostomidae > Carollia > Carollia perspicillata. The sequence goes on along the minus strand of PVKM010000880.1, from coordinate 55,524 downwards.
TAAATTGTATATTGTTATTTGCATGTGTTTTTATGTTACAGAGCAAATCTTTTTACTTTTAAAATATGAACCCTGTTTTATAAACTTATGTTGCTGTAACTACATCTTTACTGGTAAATACGTGTTTCTAAATGATGCATGGTATTCCACGGGATGCAGTTACTACATTTTACCTATCCATTTCCTTGGTGCTGGACACCCAGGCTGCCTCCAATGCCCTACTTCTATAAATAGTCTTACTCCACAGAGATAATCACTAATTTGAAGATAGGGTGTATCATTCCTGGAAATGTTTTTATTTTATTCTTTTGTAATATGTATACAATATGTAGATATTTTATTTTTTACTATATAATTTAATATATACATCTAAGTATATATGGATATATAAAACTAAAAATATATATCCATAATCAATACAATTTTAAAAGCACTTAAAATGTATATAGATTGCATCATTCTTTAAGCTCCTTTTGTCCTTGGTATTACATTGCACATTACATTTTTGGCATTGATAACTGGGTATGAAGAAATATCACATTATTTCAACACGCATTTTCCAGATTGCCATGACTTTTGAAATGTTTGTGCACATCCTTTGCCCAGTGTTCTAAGAAACTGTGGTCTGTGTTAAGTCAATCCTTTGAACGTTGAGAATTGTTTTGCCACCCAGAATGAGCTCAATGTTTTTTAATGATTTGCATGGATGTGAAAAGGAAGTAGAAGCTGAACCACTCTTGTTAAAACCACAATGACCTTTGCAGTGGGTTGCACAGTGTCTCCTCCGCCCCCCCCCCAAATTCAGGTCCCCCTGAAACTTTATTTGGAGACGGACTTTGCAGAGGAATTAAGGTAAGGATCTCAAGGTGAATCATCCTACATGAGGGTGGGCTTATACGGAGGAGGGGGCACGCAGAGGGAGACAGAAGACAGAGGTAGGACGAGATCAGAGTTTTGCCATCAGGGCCCCGCAGTGCCTACAGCACCAGCAGCTGAGGAGGCAAGGAGAGGTCCTTCCCTGGAGCCGACAAGGGGCAGGGCCCTAGAACACTGTGATATCAGACTTCTAGCATCCAGAACTATGAGGAATAAATTCCTGCTGTTTTAAGCCCCCAATTATAATTTGTTATGGCAGGTGGGAAACTAATGCGATCTCTCCATGGCTACATCCAACAGTCAGCTCTCAGAGCTCATCCTGCTTCATTCATCACATGCACTGACTCAGCAACCCTCCGTCCTCCCTGACACGCCTCCTCCACCCGGCTCCCAGGACACCACTGGTCCTGGTGCTCTCTTGTCTCATTGGTCTTTCCCCTGCCTCCTTTGTTGAGTTCTCCTCTTTACCCTTACTTCTCTGAGCTCAGTTGTATGTTCTGATGTCTTTTCTATATACATTACAATTTAAAGACAAGTGTAAGTGACTGGAGCATAGAACAAAGCCTTATAGGACTATACTCCTTAATTTTACGTAGCACGAGGGAGAGGAACAAGTGACAATTTTTCTTCCATCATTTGGAGTTTTTTCTGTAAAATCTATTAATGCAATGACAATTAAACCACTGTACCATAACATATACATATATATGTACAGTATTAAATTGTCTAATTTTAAAAACCTTTTATTGGCTGCCTTCTCCCTCCTCCTCTCCTCCCTATATCCCTCTTCACTCCCCCTAATGGTGCTCCCTGATATTACATCTAAAATGCATGCTCAGAACCCTTTTCTCAGAAAGTCTGCTTATGGCAGAATCCAAAGAAAGATACCCGTAGAAAAATTTTATCTAAGGAAATTGATTTATATTATAGCTGCCTTCTGACTAGCCCGACTTTGATTTCAGTCTCTTTCCATCCGAAAAGATCATACACACAAAAAGCTAATGACAGAAACTCAAAGGGGAGAGAAAAAACACCCACTGGAAAAATTATGGCCTCATCACTTTCTCTGAAAAATAATTAACACTAAAATAACAAAATTTATTTTAAAAAATACCTAAGTTGTTTACGGAGTCGCTCGATTTCCACATTTTGTTCAGTTACTGTTTCCAGAAAGTGTTGGTTAGTCTGCCACAAGAAAAAAATAAAAACATTCAATGTCAGAACTTTAAAGCTACTTAGTTAAAGATTAACTATAGGACATGTAAGTAGAGAAATAAAATGAAGTGATGATGATGATTAGATTTGTAAAGATAACCCTGGCCATTTTCCTTTGCCTCTACTGCGTCAGGGGCCACTGCTTCCCTCCGAACCATGTGCACCCGCATTTCTGTCCTCCGGCCTTCTCCGGCGTCCGAGCCTCCTCCGCTCCCCTAACTGTGCAGAGGGCGCCGGGTGTCAGAGAAGTCCAGTCCCCAGTCTGCTTTGGAAGAGCCCAGTAACAGCACCGGAGGGACTGGCCCTGGGGGCATAACTCTGAGCCTGTGTCCGACAGGGGCTTCCACCGTGTGTTGGTGGAATTAGTCTCAGTTACTCCCAGGGCTGATCTGCTTACAGTTAAAAACCCTTCGCTGGATGCCTCTCTTCCCTTCCCAGTCTCCACACTCCCCCACACCCCTGCTCGTGCACTCTGATATCATCTCCTAAATAAGCCACATGCTTTGAAACCGTTCCCTCAGGGTCTGCTTGGGAGGAAACTAAAGTGAGATATGAAGCCATTTTCCACGTGAAGAACAATTTTTCTGAGGGAACTGATTCTCTTCTGTAAGTGCTGGTTTTCCCGCGATGGTATAAATTCCTTATCCTTCTCTACGTGTCTTATGTGCAAAGTCACGCAGATGACAGCTAACTGGCAGTCCTGATTTCAGCCTTTCCCACCCCAGCAGATCACATGTACATCTCTCCAACAAAAGTCCCAGAGGCAACTCTCACTGTGCTTCTCTCACACTCTGCGCGGTTTCGTGGACTTCATAATTTCCATACAGCACTTTATCTCCCTGTGCTGGGAAGTGGGTTTTGCCAGCGTCCGTCCCTCCACCCTGTGTGGTCCCTTCACGCTAAGGTGCAATTAGCAGTTTCCTTTCGGCATTTTGATAAAACTTCACATGCACTTTTATAATGCACACTGCGTTATATTGAAATACTCCAATATTGAAAGTTTATGTATTTCTGGCTACAACATGAACCTTTGTGTGTGTGTGTGAGGACCAGCTTGTCCCAGAACCCCCAGGGTCTGGCAGATGGTTCAGCACATTTTTGGACTCATACTTCTGAGAGATGAATGAATGGCTGTCTTTATGAGACATGAAAGACAGCCTCTGGACTGCACCTTCACTGTTATCTTGGGAAGTAGACGACTGCAAACCAGAATTCAGTATTCAACTCACAGACGACAATTCAAGAGACCAACTACCACATGCAGGGAAAGAAGGACAGAATAATAAATAGGTAAATTATATACCAAAAAATTAAAAAAAATAACAACGAAACCTGGGTGTAACATTGGGCACGAATCAGGAAAGACATATGGTTATATGCAAATAACTAAAGGGCTGAGTTGAAGAAATGAGCTTCCTATGTCACTGCAAAAGATAAAACCATGTATCAGTGGGAAGAAATCTGATGAGAGACTTTTAGCTTTCCAATAATCAGAGTTGAAAGGAAAAGGCTGTTAGGGGAAGTGTAGTATCTCTCACAGGGGATGTTCAAAGCAGAGGCTGAATTATCGTCTAACTGAAAAGCATTTAATAGGAGGATGTCTATTTCGTTTGGGGTAGTAGGTGACCTTTAGTGTAATTACAAAGTCTCCTGTGAAGCTGCTCCAACGACTTCAGTCCAAACCGACTCACTTCTCTGAATTCCTCTATGGTATCTGTTTTGCACGATTAAAGCTTATTACATGTACTGTTTTGGCACTAGCATAAATAATGCTTGTGCTTTTTTTGTACTATTTGGAAGCACCGTAAAGCTGAATGATATAGAATAACTAGTAGAAGTATTAATTGGCATTGTGAATTTTAAGAAGCTAGTGTTGGTAACACACTGAACTTGGCAGCAGTCCTAGCAGGAGCTCAACGACTGCACACAAAACACGGCCTTGTTCTGTATTTGTGATCAGACACAGACGTGGAAGATTCGTGGACGTGGAGACTCGTAAAGGCCAAAGGAAGCATCTCCTCCGGTCATCTTCTGTTTCAGCACTTGATTCACTGACTGTTTCGTAGTCTTTCCTGTTTCCACAAGTAGAGCAGGGCTCTGTGGACAGATGCACTTTCTCTTGCAACTAGAGAATCTACTACAGTGCAAGGAACTTAGTATGTAATTAACAGATATTTTTGAGTAATTTTATAGAGATAAGCAAACTCAAAAAAGAATAGGACTTCAAGTAAAGAGAATCTGTTGGAAGGAGAACTCTTAGTACATCTATAGCCACAATAACTAAATGCCAACTTGTCCTTTTAGGTGCCATTCAGGTCAGGGCATTTTACCTTTGGCATGATATTAATGTGCACTGGTCACAAAAGCTATTTTATACTCGTCAGTTTTTTATACATCTATAGAAACCTATTCATTTAATGAGTTTATTCATGCAATCAGGAAACTTTTAAATAGAAGCTGTTCAATGTTCGAAGGGCATTTTTCTTCAAGTGGATTCTGACACCTGCCCTGTGACCGGGCTCTGAGTGTGCTCTGAGACGCACATGACCATCAGTCACCTCACTGCCTTCCTTTGCACCCGAGGCCTGTCTGATACTTCACATGTGCACTGAGAAAAACCCTGACAGTTCCAAGTTTCCTTAGCCATTTTCCTTACTCTCACCACAGTAGTCTTTTATTTGCTCTTTGTAAAACGACTCTCTCTTATCCGTGCTGTAGAGATTTTTAGTGTATTTCCTGTGATTACTCAAATATTTTCTCATGACTTTCACCACAATAATTTTGGGTTGTTTATGATAAAATAGGGGCTATGCTGCACAATATGCCACAGAGTCACACAATCCCCACCATTCTAGGGGGTATTCTGAAACAAAGAAGGAATAATTGTGAAGTTACACTATTAATTTCATGTAGAAATAGGCTTTTTTAATTATGGAAATCAGTCATTTTGTTTTGGATTTTGTTAATACCATTTTAAAACCCTAAGCAGTATATTACAAGAAATTATACGTGACTGGAAATTCTAAATGTTAACATAAGTAAAATAGGGTAAAGCTGATTTAATATTTTTACATGGTCAAAGGAGAAAATTTTAAAAAACAGAACAGAATTGTATAACTTACGTTCGATGGCACCACACCGCACTTAAACACAGACATTTTCATTAGGTACTAACAAGAAGTAACAGAGTAACTAAGCAAAACACAGAAAGGAAGGGCAGTAACTACCTGAGAGGTCACAATCCTATTACTCAACAATGAGGTGAAATAAAACCTCAAGAAGGAAAAGAAAAGGGAAAAGACAAGAGAAAGAAAAAAATCTGAAAGGAAGGAAGAGTTAGAGAAAAAATGGTAAAGAACAGAATCGGGAGGGCTAATTACATTTGTTTAGAGAAAAAAAAAAAGATAGGGAAACATAGGTGCACCAGTGAACCCCAGTGGTCAGCCAGCTGCGAGTTGTTCTCAGTGTTCGGTTGCGTTTAAGCAGCGAGGCCTCTCACTGACGTAAGGGCTCTACTGCGCACACCTAGCAGCACACGAGTCCTGTTCTTGAGGAGGTCCCAGTCTAGAGCACTCTCAGGAGATCCTACCAGGCACCCAGGGTATTTCCAAATTGAAATACATTTCAGATAGATGTTAGCTTTAACTCTCCTGTCATGTTATTAAATGTGAAAGAAAATGACAAAAAGAAAAGGGTACTCCTTACACTTACCTAGTGTAGTTTCATGCAACCATCATTTTGTTGCTAATTTACATTAGCATAAATAAATATTTATAGCAACAATGTCTACTTTATACAAACAAGTACACTACATAGATAGTTTCACTTACCGTTTCTATGTTCTCATTAGTGACATGAAGCTGCTTGGTCAGCTGTTGAAAACCGCTCAGCTGATCCTGCAGTCAAACAGGTAGGAGGGGACACGTAAGTAACATTCAGTCTGCAACTCTTCTTTACCATTGAACTGAAGTGAAGTATAAAGTCATTACGTCTAAGTCTAGATAAAATTTGTGCTATTTCTTCTATTATTGTGTGAAGTAATAGTTCAGGAAATAATACATTTTTATATAAATGATTACAAAATTAAGTAATCATAGACAACAAAATTAAGGAGACAACATGGAAAGTAACACAGTTATTTCTGTTTTTTGTGACACCATAATCTAGAAATCAATTCATTAGCAAATAGACATTAGAGAAGTCTTGTCCAGTCCTGGAAAATGCACTGAAACCTATTCAAAACCTACAATGCAAACACGGCCAAGAGTTACTACTGTGCAACTCCCCCTTTTTAAGATTCGTGCAGCTTGAATGCCATGAGGTTTTAATTGTTTGACTGTCTGTGATATTCCTATTAAACATTACATGTGCGGGTGGCAAACAGTTGGGAAGAACTGTTAATATGTCAGAGGACAGAATTAAAGACTGATAGAGACCTGGGAAATAAGATCATAGTATTGTTCATGGAGCATTGTGAAATGAAACGACTGTACAGCTACAGTGCAAACATAATCCTCCTCAGGTAAAAAAAAAACCCATACCACAATGGCTTAGGTGACTGACCTCCATGAAGAAACAACCTTGAAGAACATACTTATATTAGAAATGGTTTCTGTATCTCAGCGGTAACAGTCTTATGGGTCAGATCACATGGGTTACTTTTAAACCAGGGCGTATAGAGAAATGTTATTTAGTAAACTGTGAAGCATCATGTAAGTATTGTTACGACTTCTTCAGGTAGAAATTTCCAATTACAAACATTGCCTTCTCAATATTTACAGAAAAGCCATAGGAATTGAATTACTCCATGGTTTTCAATGCACCTAGCAGAAAAAGGACAAATAAAAGGATCAAGGAAGCAGATTTTCCAAAGGATGGACGTCCCTGTGCGATAGGGGGTTCTTGTCAACAGAAGTGTAAAGTGAAACTGACATGTCCGCTTTGGAAGGATATAAAACAGGGCTGTCAAACTCATTTTCACATCAGCCTCGTGGTTCCCTTCAAAGGGCTGAATGTAACTGTATAAATGTCACTACTCCTTAACTGTTAAGTGAGAGTCCGGTGCTGCCGCCAGGTAGAAACAAGGTGCCAGCTGGATAAAACAAGGTGGAGGGCTGGATTCGGGCCTTGTGTTTGCTGCCTGTGATATAAAATGATACTTGTTTTGGATAAAAAGAAGTCTTTAAGGAGTCATTGAGATCCTTTCCTATGCAGAAAAGTTCTATTCTGATTAATTTATGTTAGACACACTTGACATCTATTTTAGTAAAAGGTCACATTTAAAGGTGTCAATTTTTATTTTACATAGTGTTATCATTATAGTTGAGCAAATTTCTTCATTGGTCATGATCCAATGAACAGTTTTTCTCTTCTAAGCCAGGTAGGAAACCAAGAATATAAAGGCTTTAGAAGCCCGTTTATACATAATAACCTAATAGCTGCTTCTTAACACTAAATATGGCTTTCACTGCTATGATATTCTCAAACCCAATACACATCAGAAACTGCTGTGATTATCTGTTCAAAAGATCTCCAGCCATCAAAGATCTGTTTATTGTCAACCTAAATGACACACTAGAAACACAGGCGTTCCTCTCCAAAACCGAGTTTTTCCAGAATGCGATTTCTTACTGCTGTAAAAGAAAACCGTGATACTCAAGACTACCTTTTGTTTTTGACTTTCAGCTACATAAATCTGGGCCTTGGTCATGTGTTCCTGGTAAAGTTTCTGCAGTCGGTTCAACTCCTGAGAAACGGTCTGCCAGAGTTCCACAGCCTGATTTTTTTCCTGTGAAACAAAAATATTTGAAACTCATTAAATTATTAGCAGGCCATTGTATAGTACAAAATAATCATATTCTTTTATAGAATAAATTCTTGTATATAAAGTAACAAAAATAAAATTTTGTGTGCAGATGGTATAATTGTAATATTAAAAAGATTTTTTTAGTGGGGGGGGAAGGAGGTAGAGAGGGAGAGAAACATCAATGTGAAAGGGAAAGATTGATAGGCTGCCTCTCAGATGCCCCGCGAGTGGAACTCAAGCCGCAACCCAGGCACATGCCCTGCCCTGACTGGGAATCGGACCGGTGACCCTTTGCCTTGTGGGGATGATGCCCGCCCAACTGAGCCACACCAGTCAGGGCTAACTGTAATATTTTTTGATCATATGAAGTTGTATTAATAATTTAGAGAATAAAACTGAAGATGAAAATTTCTTGAAATTTTCTTTTTATTTAGATTTCATTGGTAAAATTAAAATCCTTAAATCAGAGATATGGATTAAACCATTCTCCTTCCTCATCAATGAAGTGTAAGGCTTAGCAATTACTGACAATGAAAATTGCCCCAGTAAAGTACAAGATTTTTGTGATTGTAGAAAATTAGAAAAACACAGAAAAATAGGAAGAAAATAAGAATTACCTATAATTTTACCAACTGACAGTAAATATTACTAAGATTTGATTATATCATGTTTATAAATGTTGGATGTACTGATGTCTATAAATGCGATTTTGGGGGAAAATTTTGCATTTTTTTTCTTTTAACAAAATTGGAAGTCATGTAGTGTACTGTCTGTATTATACTATTTTCACTTGGTATTTCTATTGAGAATCTTCTCAAGTCATTACTCTTTCATTATAGCAATTCTCAAAGTGTGGTATGGGGATCCTTCAAGTCAAAATTATGTTTACAATGAAACAAATCATTTGCCGTTTTGCCTCTCATCTTCTGATGAGAGTACAGTGGAGCCTCCCAGAGTTTATACGGTGTGTTGTGTGATGCTCTCATCACTCCGATGGCTACTAGGATCTGTTCTTATGCTCCCGTTCATTTAAAAATGTCCGTTTGAATCTGTAATACAATAAAAACTGATAGATAAACAACCTACAAACACAAAAAGCTCTTCGGGGTCCTTAATAATTCTTAAGCATCCTGAAGAGCAGTTCTGAAACTAAAGAGTTTGAGGAACACTAAACGAGCATGCAGAAAGCATTATTTTCTTTTTAGAGACGTGGAAACTGAAGTTCAGGCCATTGGCATAGGGTTCCTCAGCAAATTAATGGCCAAGTCAGAAAGAAACCTTCATGGAAAAATTCGTAGCTGATCTACTTTCCCCTTAAACATTTTTTTTTGGTAATTTATTGATTTAAGAGACAGAAGTGGGGGGAGGGACATCAATTTGTTGTTCCACTTATTTATGCATTCATTGGTTGCTTCTGGTATCAATATGTGCCCTGACTGGGGCTCGAACAGGCAACCTTGGCCTATAAGGACAATGCTCTAACCAACTGAACTACTCAGCCAGGGCTGCTTTTCCCTATTTGACTGCTCAAACTTGGACCTCAACAAATCTTCTATGAAATAACTGATCCAAATGCAGCACAAAAGTGAGACCTTTCCCACTACATCTTGTGATGTAGAGGCAGAGAAAGATAGGAGAAGAAAAGGGTAAGGAATGGGAATATGGTTTAAAAAAGTATATTTAAAAAATTTGGTCAAAAAAGAGTAAGTAATTTTCAAGTTTTAATAAAATTTAGCACTGGAAATTATAGCAACAAAACTACCATAGAGAGATGCTTCTTACAGACATGCTAATTTTTTAAATTTTGTTTTTGAAACTACAATACAGTAGTTTGAAGCTACAAACTACTACATATTTCTTCTGCATACAAATTTGTAAGTCCTTCCTGATAACACTAGTCTAGAGCAAAGTAAAAAACATGATTTCCTCATATTTCTGCCTTCTAGGGCCTTTCAAACTCCTTTCCTTTATAGATTAAAAAAATCAGTGTTAAATACATGCTCCAGATATCAAGGTAAACACAACCTATCTGATTAACCTAGAATGTCACTTTCACAAGTAAACAATTCCAAAACCAAATTTCTGAGGAATAAAAGTATTTGACTTTTCACAGATAACTATATAATTAAAATTGTAATATAGAATTTCTAATTCCCATTTATAAATGAGGAAACTGAGGCACACAGCTGGAAAGGAGAAGAATTGGGATTCAAATCCATATAAGATGTGAGATGCCTAGGATATAAAGCTGTAAATTAGAATAAAATTCCCTTACATATAATCTCAAATAATTAGTACTGAATGCAGAATATTCATAACATGGCTTATGAAATATTTCAATACAATGAGGAAAGATAAAACAAGAAAGAATGTAATTCTAGAAGTATAATTTTTGAAAAATATAATTCCGTAATCTTTGTAAATAGAAGAAAACAAAAAAAATAAAAAAAATTTAGGAAAGTAGATAACTGATGATTTTTCTCTTTAAAAATATCCTTTGACATTAAAATGTTTTATAAAATAAATTCATGTCACAAGCTTTATGAGTCAATTAAAATATATATTTGACAACTACATTTTTAACAATTAGTTAAAAGGATATTACTTAAAAGGTTGGTTACATGTTAACTATTGTATGAATTATAGAAAATCGTGTTCACTATTTTGTTATTCTACTATCATAATTCATAAATAATGATTAACACAGATTTTAAAAAACTATTTATTCAGAAACTAATTTTAAAAATATATATGTCACTCACTTGGTTGGCTAGTTGTAATTGTTCTTGAAGATTCTTGACTGTTTCATCATCTATATATATATCACTTTTCATCTCGATGCCAAGGGGAAGGGCTTCCAACTGGTTTTCAACAGCATTTTTTAATTCACTGTGCAACCTTCGGGACAAATGGTTAACACAGCAATCATCTAAATTCATTTTAGTAACACTAATTAATGTTTCAGGGTTAATTAAATAAACATTTGGGTTAAAAAATAATTCTTTACCATAGAGATCATTTTTAAGCACACCTCAAAAATCAGAAGTTTTTAATCACTATTCAATACTGTGCTATAAGAATAAAAGCATTATCTTACAATTTCAAATGCATTAAATTGGAAATAATTAAATCAAGTCTAATTCAGTTTTCCCTAGGGAGTTTTTGAATTTTCAAAAAGGTAAAATTCAGGTATCATACTTTAATTGATAAAACAAGACATTCAGAAAAATATTTAAAATGTGATAGTGTTTTCTTCTAGTAAATTAAATGGAAATGGGATATTAAATCTTATAGAATTATTTGTTATTTTCTTCACTGTGTTTCACAAAACTTGACATTTTACTCATCTCAGATAATGATCAAACAATGAAACTGTTGCTAGTTATGAAATCAAGATTGCTGAGGCTTTTTAAAGCATATTCTTACATAACTCGACGATAATTCTGAAAACCTCAAATTCAATGTAAAATTAATATTAAACTAAATTCCAGATAGTTCATACTTTAAAACAGCTAAAAAAGCAAAGGAATGTACAAATTAAGAGACTGATTAAGTATTTTATTTTAAAATTATACAGACCTAGGAGGAAAAAGTTTTATAATATCATAAAAATTTCAAAACAATGCACAGAATTATAAGCAGAAAACATTATTTACTATTAACACATAAGTAATAAACCTAAAAACTCAGCAGTATATTATTACAAATACACACACACAAACACTCTGAAACACAAGAACTGACGAATACAATATCCAGGCAGCGTTCGCCCCCTGCAGAGGGAAGGGGGGTGGGCTGGAGCAGGGACACGTGGGCAGACGCCGCAACTCGGTGACACGATGGCTCTGAAGCTGGGTGGTTGCTTGACCCGTATGTTTCGTCACAATGATTGCTAACATTTAAAAGATGCTTCTCACATAGCCTATTTCACGTCCTTTACAGATGAAGAAACTACAAAGAGGTTAGGTAACTCGTCCAGGGCCACACAGCTAGTGAGTAATGGAGCCAGGAACCGAACAAGAAATCAGGCCCAAGAGACTACACTCATAACTACACAAGTACAGTTATGCTATATAAATATACTCTTTATATTACATAAATAAAATATCAAATAACAATAAAATTTATCTGAGACAAGAACAGCCAATAGTTAAGTGATAGAGTGAGTACCTTTCATTTTCCTTGATGACATTTTCAAGTTGTAGCTTCATCTCACCCATATGTTTCTGAAAGAATAAAATATGGTTGTAGTCATACATTTCCCAGACAATCAGACCTCTATCAAGTCGTCCATTCATATGCAAGCAATCATATTCTCTGACCCTAGTCATAGGGTCATAGACACATTGAGATAGGTTTTAAATGTAGTTTTTATGATCTGTAGATGATTACAGAAAAAAGAGACTAAAGATATCATTGTGTCACTAGAACAAGTATCAGATGTTTCCTTTACTATGAATATGTATTTTAATTAATTCATCTTCATTTAGGTGGAGCCTATCTTAGCACTTGTATTTCAAAAAGTAAAATATTAATGGTGAAAAAATATGTAAAGATCTTTATTTAGCATTCATTCTTCCAGTCTCTGATTCACAACTTTTATTAATTGTATAAACTCTTTGCACTATATGAGGCTACTATGGTAAACCAACGTGGTCGCTAACATGTACTTTGGAAGGAAAGAAGGAAAAAAATGACTAAAATACAAAGAAGAATAAAATATATACTATAAAGGGAATGAGATGAAGGTTTGATTAATTTCCTCTGAAAGGATAAAGGGGTAGTAGGATTTCAGTAGGAAAGGTAGGGCATTTCAGGTAGGGAGAAATGTAAGTAACAGCAACAGAGCAAAAAATGCAGCTAACACGAGTGACAGTCAGCTGTCAATAAGGGTGAGTGGGAACTGAAGAGCAGGAAGAAGGCCATGTAAAACCCAGTTAAAACAAAGCTGCAGCCAGCTCCTGCTCATCCCGCTGGTCTTGATTGGGTACCTAGGCTAGGGGAGAGGAGCCAAGCAGGAGGGAGCCTGGCAAGGAAAGGTGGAAAAGCCAATGCTCCCAGCCTCTCTCCCTTCCTCCCACAGAAGCTCAGGGCGACTTGGCCTCGGAACTCAGTACCAGCCAATTCTGTCTACAAAGCTAGCTGGGAAGAGTAACCTTTCCCAGGCCTCTGTTGTGCCTGAATCACAAACCAAAATGAATGAATTTACTACCAGATGATTGAGATCCAACCATACATGCAGCAATGGCAGTGAGAGAGAAAATTGAGAAGACAAATGGCAGACTTTGAATGCCATGCTAACTAGGTCTGGATTGTAGTGCAGCAATTATCCCCACTTTGTAATTAAACAAACAAACTAACTGATCTTTAAAAGTTGCAAAAATGTCAGAATATCTTGAAAAGTACTTTTATTAGTCAAATAATTCTTAGGTGGGATCTACAAGCACCTGCTAGGATTCAAGGTGGATTGTTACTGCCATGCCAAAGATTTTTCAGTGTAAAATATTCCCAAACACTTAGCAGTTGGAGGGAAACTCAATCTCAGCAGTACCTCTCATATCATCAAATTTCCTCCTGTTATTTACATTTTCTGGAAGGAAAAATCTTTCAAATAGAGAATTATAGCAATACTTTTCTTGCTTTGAAGACACACTATTTTTTGACTGGGTCAATAAGATAAATCTTAAGTACTAGTTCTAATCGATAATATCTGTGTGAGCTAGTGTTCTTAGAAGTAGCTATCAGCATCTTTTCATCTCTCTAAAAGTAGCAACTGTTCTTATCATAGACCCTTCGGCTCTCAGCTTCCCTGTTGTCATTAATTCAGCACTATCTCTTCTAGATGGAGAATGCCAAATGAAAAATGAAGTTAAACCCTTAGTAAAATGGCCAATCAAAGAGACATATAAATCAGATAGTTATGAAAAATTAAAATTTTAAAAGTTTAATTTCATGATAACAAGTTTAATTTCATTTTATAACAATCAAATCCACATACGTCATTATAGCAAATCCAAGAGAGTGACTTTAGCAAAAACTTAAAGCACACTAGTCCTAAAAATAAAAGCAAAATACCATTTGTGCAAAAGAGCTTTTTGCTGCTACTGTCAAATAGAAAGATTAAAGGACATTACCATGGTTGGCTCAAAACTTAAATGACCACAGGCTAAAGAGCACTCGCAGTAAAGACGAGGGAAACCCTTAACTTGTGATAAAACAGAAACTGCAAATTTAATGAGATGTTTGTTTTTGAAAATTTGGTTCTACAGAATCATTTTATAAGTTTATGTATTAGAAGAATGATCTTGGAAATGAAAAGCATATATAATTTCAAATGAAATGGAAGAACTTTATTTAAACTTTTTTTTATTGTTGTTCTAGTAAAGTTGTCTCCATTTTCCCCCCATGACTACCCCTGACCCCAGCCATCCCCACCTCCCACCCCACTTTGGTTTTGTCCATGTGTCCTTTACGCATGTTCCCGAAAACCCTTCCTCCTTCTCACCCCACTATCCCCTCCTACCTCCCCTCTACTTACTGTCAGTTGGTTCTTATTTTCAATGTCTCTGGTTATATTTTGCTTGCCTGTTTGTTTTGCTGATTAGGTTCCACTTAGAGGTGAGATCATATGGTATCTGTCTTTCACTGCCTGGCTTATTTCGCTTAGCATAATGCTCTCCAGGTCCATCCATGCTGTTGCAAAGGGTAGGAGATCCTTCCTTCTTTTTGCTGTATAGTATTCCATTGTGTAAATGTACCATAGGGTTTTGATCCACTCATTTATTGATGGGCATTCAGGTTGCTTCCAGCACTTGGCTATTGTAAATTGTGCTGCTATGAACATTGGGGTGCATAGGTTCTTTTGGATTGGTGTTTCAGGGTTCTTAGAATATAATCCTAGCAGTAGAATTGCTGGGTCAAAAGGCAGTTCCATTTTTAGTTTTCTGAGGAAATTCCATACTGTTTTCCACAGTGGCTGTGTCAGTCTGCATTCCCACCAACAGTGCACTAGGGTTTCCTTTTTTCCACAACTTCTCCAACACTTGCTGTTTGTCGATTTCTTTATGATGGCCATTCTGACAGTGTGAGTAGCTTCTCATTGTGGTTTTAATTTGCATCTCTCTGATGGCTAGTGATGCTGAGCATCCTTTCATATGTCTCTGGGCCCTCTGTATGTCCTCCTTGGAGAAGTGTCTGTTCAAGTCCTTTGCCCATTTTTTAATTGGGTTGTTTGTCTTCCTGGAATGGAGTTGTGTGAGTTCTTTATATATTCTGGAGATCAAACCCTTGTCTGAGATACCATTGGCAAATATGTTTTCCCATATGGTTGGTTCCCTTTTCATTTTAATGCTGTTTTCTTTATCTGTGCAGAAGCATTTTACTTTGATGAGATCCTATTTGCTTATTCTTTCCTTTATGTCCCTTGCTTTAGGGGACATATCAGTGAAAATATTGCTGCATGGAATATCTGAGATTTTCCTGCCTATGTTCTCCTCTAGGACTTTTATGGCATCACGACTTACAATAAGTCTTTTATCCATCTGTAATTTATTTTTGTGTATAGTGTAAATTGGTGATCAGGTTTCTTTTTTTTTTTTTTTGCATGTAGCTGTCCAGTTCTCCCAACACCATTTGTTGAAGAGGCTATTTTTACTTCATTTTATGTTTCTGCCTGCTTTGTTGAATATTAATTGACCATAGAGACTTGGGTTTATTTCTGGGCTCTCTAATCTGTCCCATTGGTCTATGTGTCTGTTCTTATGCCAGTACCAGGCTGTTTTGATTACAGTGGCCTTGTAATACAGTTTGTTGTCAGGTATTGTGATCCCTCCTACTTTGTTCTTCTTTCTCAAAATTGCTGAGGCTATTTGGGGTTGTTTATGGTTCCATATAAACTTTTGAAATGTTTGTTCCATATCTGTGAAATATGTCATTGGTACTTTAATAGGGATTGCATTGAATCTATAAATTGCTTTGGGTAGTATGAACATTTTTATGATGTTAATTCTTAATAGAACTTTATTTTTCAAAGATATAAGCATTGTGTGTTCTTTTAGTAAAGCCACGTATCAAACCATTATTTTATAAATAGGAGACTATTATATTAGATCTAATCATCTTGTCCAATAAGCTCTGACATTTGTTTATACAACAAAAATTGAGGGCCTACTATGTGCTAGACTTCAAAGCACATGGTAGGCTCTCTTGCTGTCAATGCATGAAAAGAAAAGAAAAAGAGATATAAAGCCCTTAGTATCTGCCTTGTTCATAGCCCTTATCTGAGGAAGTCAGTCTCAGGGGGTTGTTTTTATATAATGTTGTTATATATTCTCTTATTTGCATTAAGGCAAGCCTGCTACTCTTGTTACAACTAAACTGATGCAAAGATTGGTATCGGAGCCAAACACAAAGATAACTATGTTAAAATTCTAAGACATCATCACTTCTTGGTGGGCTTAGCTGGAGATACATACCATCTACTGAAGGAATGTTTCTACTGTATGGTTATCCAGTAATCGAAAAGGCCAAAATTTGAGGGGGAAAATGAAGAAAACATTTTCAAGTCAAAGAAACAGGTTATAGATGTTAGGTATATTCTAAAAATGTACCAAACTGAAATTCAGATAGTAACCCAAATAATAATGTGCTATGTTATTCTTGTTCTCCCTGACCCTGCTGTAGGGACCCATGACAATAATCTGTCTATATGGACAGCTTCCTCCACTTTTCACTCCTCTTCTGAAATAATAAAAGCTTTTAGAAAAAAGCTGGTACAGCTTAAGCTTGTATGAGAGGTGGATCAATAGCTTCTAAAATCTGATAGACATAATATTTAAAATTCAGGAAACAATTTATTCTCAAAATAATGGGAAACACAGATGAAATGACAGTAAAGACGTCAAAAAGAGGTGAGATGGTTTTGGGTCCTCATGAGGGAAAAATAAATACGTAAGCAACTAACAGACGAAGCTATGCTTCTAAGCATCGACGAGATGCTTCTGCCAGAGAGCAGGAGCAAGGAAACACTGGCTTAGAAACCCAACTGCAGATAACCTTCCCACACACCAAGTACACACACTTACAGAGAGCTAAATATTTTCCTACCAAGGTTTTTTAAAAAGAAAGGGCGTCTATTTTACTATTTTTTATATTACAGAAAGATGGATAACTATGATGTCATACCTGATAATATTGCAGCTGCCCATTTAGCTCTTCCAGATGCTTATCATACTCAGTAATGAGAGGTGCTAAAATGCTAAAGAAAAAATACAAAAACATAAGGCACGTTCTGTTCAATCTGGCTTAGTAAATATGTAACTTATGAAATAAATTGGACATCAAAACTTCTATTCTTATTACAATTTTACCAACAGCAATCAGTACTTTGCCTTCTTCCTAAACCAGGGGGTCTTAACCTTAGCTCCATCAGCATTTTGTGCTGAATCATCTCTGTTGCGGGGGGCAGATCTGTGCACCGCAGTTGTTCAGCGGCATCCCTGGCCTCTACCCAACAGATGCCAGCAGCACCCTCACCCTCCACAGTTCTGAAGAGCAGAAGTGTGTCCAGACCTTGTCAAATCCCTGGGGAGGGGAGGGGAGGGAGGCAAAGCACCTCAGTGGAGAGCCCCCCGTCTAGACTGTAACAGTGGCTAGCTTTTCTTTTCAGTTCGATGACAGATCATTCGAACCCAATTACTATATAGCAGACCACAGAATACACATTCCTAACACGAAAGGAATTATTTTCACAATAATTAAGTGTAATTAAGAAAATCGTATTTTTCTGGTAACTCAAGCTTACCTTTGGTCAACAACTGAGTCTCCTAAAACGTCATCCCCTTCTCCCTTGAAGGCGGCATTCTGTGAAAGAGAACACTGGCTCGTAAAACACTTTCTCAGCTCGTTCCAGCCGAAACTGGCAGGAGTTTAAAACTAAGTACGATTAAAACGTTCGTAACCTTAGAAAATCTATTAATGCAATGAAAAAGAAGAGAAAAAATCATCTCGTTTGATGTTAAAAATGTACTTGGTAAATTTTAAAACCCATACATAATAAAAACTCTTGGCATACTAAAAATAGAAAGAACTTTCTGAAATTGTTAAAATAAAATCTACCATAAACCTACTTCAATTACTGTTGTTCATGATGAAACATCAGAAACACTGCATTAAATTCATTATCACAAGGCTGCTTCCTCATCATCACTCAAGTTCAGCCTATACTAGAGGTTCTTGTCAATGCAACCTGTCATGCGAGCAGGTCAAAGATTGAAAGGTTGAAAAAGAAGATGAAATATTATTATTAAATTGGCCAAAAAGTCTGTTATGCTTTTTTCTGTAATTTTTCATTTTCTCCAATAACTTTATTGATTTGGATATTTTGAGTGTGTCGGCTATCTTCCACTATAAGCTTCTAGTGGGCAGAGGCCAGGGTGCTGCTAAACATCTTCTGATGCATGAGATGGCCCCCCAGCAAAGAATTATTTGGCCAAAATGTCGACAGTACCAAGAAACTTCACGTCACTGGTGACACAGTCAATCAGTCATAGCACCTTCTGCATACACTGCACAAGTCTTTTTTTGTGTTTTCACTGCATTTTTAACTTTTGTGAAATACCAAAGCATAATATGCCGAAATGTTGCATATCTTCCATCTTCAATATTTAAATGGGAGCACAAAAATTCACCCATTTTGATGTTATTTTTATATGCACACTGCTATGACAACTGTCACAACACAGTCTAACAAAACTGTTTCAAATGAAGTTAAAGACAACTGAGCAGTAGTGGAGCCGTACGGAAAAAAAATGTAATGGACATTTTGGCCAACCTGATGATTATTTACAGACAATTTGACCATTAATATAGAATCTACCAATTTTTAGAGCTAACAAGAGAGTACACTAAATCACCTTTATAATCAACATAAAAAAGTGGCTTTTCCAAATACTAGCAATAATTACAAAATGTAGTAGAAGAAAAATCCTATTCATTATTGTAACAAAAGGTAGTACTTAATAAATAAAAACAACCAAAAAAATGTTGCAGCAACTTCACTGAAACATTAACTATACCAAAGGACATAAAAGGAGATCTGAATAAGCTGGATACTATACCATACTCACAAAAGTGTGGAATGGTCAATATTGTTGGTATATTTATTCTCTAAAATTCACTGCAACTGCAATAAAATTTCAAAAAAAAAAAATCCAACAGAAGAACTTATAAAACTTGATTAAACAGCTCTTCAAGTTCTGATGCATGAGCAAATGTGCAAGAATAGGTCAGACGATCCAGGCGAGGAGGAGAGGGAAGGAGGAAGAACTTGCCCTTCTACACAGCAAAACACTACGTTAGAGTAATTAAAACAATATGGTACAGACACAGTCACAAACAGGACAATACTGGAAATCAAAAAATAGGTTCAAGCATTTATAGGTGGGTGACAGCTGAAAGAAGTGAAATTATTACTGAATGGACAAAATACTGCTTTTTAACTAATAACGTTGAGTATCAAAAATAAATTAGATTCCAGCAATACTAAGTGGAGAAAATGAATTTCAGATAGATTAAAGATCCAAAATTTAAAAAATATTTCGCAATTGTTGAAAGAAAATGTGTTGACCTTGGGGTAGAGAAAGCTTTCTTAAGCCCCCAAACTAAAGACGCCTGTTGTCTGTCTTGCTCACCAACAGTCCAAGCAGCGCTTGGCACCCTCTCACGCAAAACACATTTTCCGGCTGGAAAACACAAGTATTGCAACCTAGTAACAGAAAGACTGACATATTTCATGTCTAAACTTAAAACTTTTATACAGCCAAAGGCACCACAGGTGAAGTTAAAATGCTAGCAAAACATGTCAGCATGTAGCATGACTGAAAATTTAGTATGCTGTATAAAGATGGAGGAATAGTCAAACACAAGGAGATGTACAACAATGTTCAGTGCAGCATTTATTGTAATAAAAAAGAGAGAAAAGTCCATCCATAGGATAACTGAAAAACAATACAAGATCCTGTAAGTAGTTCAAGGAATTAACAAGATTTATACATATCAACATGGATATATCACAAAAATCAAGAGGTCAGTTCTATGGGTGGGGGGGAGTGAGACAGAAGGGAAGAATGAGGGAGTCAAAGGGATTTTTAAGGGATCTGTAATTTTCTGTTTTTTTTTTTGTAGGAAAAACATATTCATGATCACATATACAATTAAAAACTAATAAAAGACACAACTGAAAGAAGCCTCTGAATTCTAAAGTTTTACAAAACTGATTTTCAACATCTTAACTCCGTAAACACTTATTTTACTTACTGCAACAAGGGTCCATGTTAGGCATAGGAAGTAATACAAAGACAGCCAATGCATGGTCCTTAATCGTAAGGTAGGTTGCAGAGTTGAAGAAGGGGGAGGCAAATAAACAAGAAACCGCAATAATAACAGTGAAGACATGCTACGTAAGAGGCACAGAATGTGAGAATGAGTAAGAAAAAGGAAGACCTTTTTTTTATTCAAGTACTACATACATATAGAAAAGCACACGTATTGCAAGTACACCGCTCGATTTCACAAAGTGCACGCACCAGTGCAACCAAAACTCAGATCAAGAAAGGAAATACAGGCAATCTTCACATTTGCACAGTGGGTACTATGTTCATGGAAATGTGTGCATATTGGTACCAGGGACTTCACTTTGCATTTCATTTCTGTGGAAACATCAAATCAAAGCACACAGTTCTGATAAGCGAAAGCTTAGTGAACTTGGTACCAAGCAAAGTGAAATGAACTCCTGAAAAGGGTCTTTTCTTATGGGTCTATGCAGGATGACACTGATGACCACTAGGGCAGTGTCCTAACAGTGCCGGTACCGACTGACCCGCCCGCAGGCAGCACTGTGAGAGCTGTTCCCCATCCTTGTCAACACTTGGATTTGCGCCTTTCCCTTCAGCCAGTGGATGTGTAACAGGGCACATCCACTGCTGGTTTAATCTGCATTTATCTGACGAACAACGAGGTTGAATGCCTTTTTATAACTTTATTGACCATCAAGGAGCTACATGTTCAAGTGTTTTGCCTGTTTTTCTAAGTATTTTTTGATATTTATTTGAAGATATTTTTTATATAAGCTAGCATGAGTTTTTCCCAGACTGCAAATCAGTTTTGCCACTTACAGCTTGGCTTTACTTTCTTAATGATGTGTTTTAACAAAGTCTTTCATTTTGATTTAGTCCACTTTATCATTTTATTTCTGATTACTGTTTTTTATGTCCTTCTGAAGACAACATGCCTGCTGCAAATTGACAGATTTGTTCCTGTAAATATCTTTCTAAAAACTCTATTATTTTACCATACACATTTAGATACACAGTCAATTCAGAAGTAATACTTGAGAACAGTATGAGTAAGGATCAAGATTAATTTTTTTTCCTAAATGGAAATCTGACATGAGGAGAGCTATTTCTGAACTCTATTTTGTTCAGCTGGTTTATTTCTCTATCCTTAGTGAATGTCACACTGTCTTAATTTTTAGAGCTTTACAGTAAATCCTGACATCTGCTAGTATCTGTTCTCCAGCTTTGTTATTCTTAAGATCGCCTTAGCTCTTCTTAGCCTTTGCATATAAATTTTGGAAATAGCTTCAGAAGCTTGAAGAAAAAAAATCCTACTACCATTTTGATTGAAATTTTGTTGAATGCTATTAATAAGCTTTACAATCTATGAACATAGTACATCCTTATATTTATTTCATTTTTCTTTAATTTTATCAATGTTCCATAGTTTTCCAGTCTTACATACTTTACATTAGAACTATTCCTAAAGATTTAATATTTTTATGCTACTCTAAGTAGCATCACTATTTTAAATTTCATTGTCAATTTGATTATTGCTACTTAGAGAAATAAAATTAAACTTGTAATTTTGCCTTGTATTAAAGAAACTGTGAAATTCATTTATTAAGTCTGACAATTTTAAGATTTTTTTTGATGTTCTACATACACAATCTTATTTTCTGCAAATGATGACAGTTGTTTCCTCCTTTCGGTTTTTATGTATTCTTCTTGCTCGGACTTCAGCATGATGCTGAATAAAAGTGCTCTTAGTGTGCATTCTTGCTTCGTTTCCATCCCCAGGGGGAAAATTTTCAACCTTTCATCATCAAGTACAATGCATATCTAGCTTTTGTAGCTAGCCCTTTCAAACTGGAGAAGTTTCTTTCTATTCCCAGTTTGCTGAAAATTTTTATCATTACAGAGAACTGAACTTTGATCATTATTTTCTAGATCTCTTGAGATAGTCAGACAATTTTCTTCTTTTTCCTGCCATTATGGTGATTTGCATTGATTTACTTCCAAACATGAAACCATCTTTATATTGCTCTCATATTACCTCTCTTCTCACTCCTGCAAGCCACACAGTGGAAGGTAAGACCCAGGAGGAGTGGAGTCTTGAGACAGCCACATGTTCTGGGTCCGTGGCCTACAGGAGGAGCCCCGGGCAGTAACACTGCACTACCACTGCAAATAAGAGACAGGAACGAAGATACGATTGTATGGGCATGATAGTAGTACATGGCAGAGAAAGACGTGTACTTTCAGAGAATTGAAGCTAATTTCACCACAGAGAACACTATTAAGTAGGTAAAGATGTTCCCATACTTGGTATGTTACCATCAGGCTCTGACAAATTATCACCACAATGCATAATGCAGGTAGATCTAAAGAGCTGACCAGAGTCATTGTTTTATCTGGTATAATCTTCCTTCATAATCAAATCAGCCGTAGCTTCCAGTAGATATGATGCAACGCACCATGCCCAGAAGTCTTCTTGGGCTTTAAAATGAATCTTATGTTTGAATCCTCCCTTTACGCATCTTTTATAAGACACTAAGCAGAAGCAAAAGAACCTAAAAGACCAAAGTTTAGAAGCTATCGGATTATGAAAGATTCTCTGTCACCTACACGCTAATAGTTAGTTAAATGTGTATAACAGACAACATAAGAAAAATAATATGATTAACACAGTGAATAGTGGATGGGTATTTTCAAGACCCCTGAACTCTGAGTCTGGTCTTTGGAAATAAAAACAAAGAGCAGTAGTTAAATGTTGAGTATATATTAGAGTAAAAAAAATGTAGAAGGATAAATACACTCAAGCCAACCAAACTGTTCTTTTTCTAATACTTCAAAAATAACTTTCTTTTTAATACTTAAAAACTATTTCAGTTTAGTTACAAGATTCACTTATGTTCAAAGCAAAACACTTCTTTAGTAATTCAGTAAACATCTGTCACTAATCTAGGGGCAAGAGTTTTTCTTTAACATTCTGTAACTCATAGTTCACCAATAGGTACCTTATTGGTTAAAAAGATTCAAACACAATATTCTTATAAAAGCATATACCCAAGGAAAAGGTATATTTAAAACGATGCCATAAATCATTTACTATTCTGAGTTACTCTGTCATAATTCATAAGAACTCAGAGAGTTCAAGCTCACAACTGGCTATATCCTGAAAAGCAATTTTAGAATGTTTCAAAACAATGATGCATTCTCATTTTAGAACTCAGACCTTTTAACACCATCCATAATATGTAAGCTCTAACTCTGAGAAAAAGGGGCAATTTTTATGGTCAAAGAATTTACATTCATCAAGCAAAAACAAGCTTTCCTCTTTATAAGGATCAAAACTGTAAGTAAAATCTCAAAGTACTGTAGGCAACTTCACATGAGAATAATCTAAAGGAGAATTTATTTCAGTTCATATTTGTGTAAATATATTTACAACCAAAATGAACCAGTTAGACCTTAATTAATTTACATACCTGTACTGTTGAATATTTGGAAAGATCTTCCATTTGACACGGCCTAAGAACGTCATTTAGTCTTTGATCTGAAAAATAAAAATAGAAAAAGGAAAACCAATTTGTAGTTCACTGGGTAATGTTCAATTTTTAGAAACTAGACATAGATAAGTTACTGTGTGATATAGCCAACTCAAAACTGCTAGTCTCCATTGCTTCTCAAAATGAAATGAATCATCAATTTCAACACAGCACTTCCAAGTTTAAGATTAGGGCCCTTTCTATATACCTAAACTGACTATCGCCAAAGGGGAAAAGAACAGTTGCAAAGAACGAATTTTTCTGATCTCATAAATTTTAATTTTCTATCTCTGCTAGTTTTCTCTTTAGGTTAGCAGAAGTCAAAAAATAGGCTGCACAATTATTTTCAATTTTTTGCTTCTAGAAGTAAAAAGAGTTGGAAAGATTAGCTGTAGCCATATTCTTTAGAACATTTAAAGTCTGCCGAAATTCTTTTCCAGGACAAACCCCCACATTGAGGGGACACTGCAGGATGAAGAATCCAAATTAAGCAGGAGTGAGCAAGAGATGGTGGGGAAGGAGGTCCAGAATAAAGCCAAGAGCTCACAGTCAGTATTTACAAGATGATATTTTTAACTTACAGCAGAACACAGTACCCAATAAACGTACAATACTCATTCTTTCAAGATCACCTGGGACATTTAAAACTGAAATGGGGCAAATCTCAACAACTTGCAAAAGGCTGAAGCTAAGGACAGCATGTTAAGTAGCTCAATTAAACCGCAGGAGAGAACCGAAAAGTAAAGGGAACATCTCCATAAACTCTGTAGTTAAAAAATTACTTATCAATAACCCACACGTCTCAGGAGAAATTACAAAACAAATTTGAAAGTGTTGTGAACTGAATGGTGGTGAAAATGTAATACCTTGAAACAGGCTTAACGAGCAATCTACAGCTTTAGTTGCATGTGGTAGAAGAAAAGGTCAATGAACTTCACATCCATCCCCAAAAGTTAGAAAAAGAGCAGCAAATTAAACCCAGAGAAGGGAAGTGAAGGAAATCACAAATATTAGTCACTCCAAAAAAGAAACAGAAAATAAGTACACCAAAAAGAGGATCAACAAATATAATCATCTCAAAAGTTTTAGAAAAAGCGTCTGATGAAATTCAAGATATATTCATGATAAAAGATTTAGAAATGTAGGAATAAAAGGAAACTTCCTTAATATGGCGGATTCCTCCATAAACAGACAAGTATCATACCTAAGGGTGAAAATGTTGAAAATTTTCCCTTGGAAATTGGGAATGGCAAAAAATAAATTCTTTTGACCTGTACTCACACTCTACTGGAGGTCTAAGTTGACACAATAAGGCAAGTAAAAGGAAAAAGGAATAAGGACTTAAAAAGAAGAAAAAGTTGTCATTATTTATAAACACAGTGTTTACATGGGGAATGGGAAAGAACATGAAGATAAATTCTTAGAATCAGTAAGTTTAGCAAGGCTGTTGGATGCAAGTTAATACATAAAAGATAATTAGATTTCTAGATACTGACAACATAAAGTTAGAAGATAATGAAAGGTATCACTTAAAATTTAAAGAAATATCAGTATCTAGAAATAAATCCATCAGAAGATGTGTAAGAATGTTGCACACAAAACTGAAACATGCAGGAGATACAGACTTGAGTAAGCAGACTCTCACAGCTTACAGGAGTCAGTACTGTGGAAACATCAGTTCTCCACAAATTCATCTCTAGGTCAACGCAATCCCAATTAATAATCCCTAAGAGAATTTTTCAGAAATTTAGAAGTAGCTTCTGAAATATAGATGGAAATGCAACAAGAACAGCTCAGACATTTTTGTGAAATAAGGACGGGGAACAGGAGAACACTTGCTGTACCAGATATCAAGATTTATCACAGAACTACAGTAATTTAGGCAGCGTGGTAGTCATATAAGAGTAAACAAAACTGACCAATGGGAGAGAACCCATGGGTCCATTCACGCATGTAAGAGCACGTGCACTGTGATCAAAGCAGCTCCCCGGAGCAGTGTGGGAGAAAGAGTAATCCTTTTGTAAGTGGTTCTGGGTCGACTGGATATCCTCACGGAAGAGAATAAAACATCATCGGTAAAAATCAGTTCCAGGTGAAATGAAGATCAACTTGTGAGTGGAAACAACAAACTCGAGAAGAGCACAGAGAGAATACCTTTATAGCCAGGGGTAGAGAAAGAGTTCTAAATCAGAAAACGAAAAGCACTGGCCATAAAAGAAAAAACTGATAGACTGGGCCACGTTAAAATTAAGTACTGCTGTTTATCAAAATGAGACTGTTACGAGAGTAAAAATGCCAGCTGTAAATACAGACATTTCCCACCCATGTAACTGACCAAGGCTTACATCTAGACTGTATTAAAAAATTCCATCAACTAAAAGGCAGACAACTGTTTAGAAAAGTGGCAACATGACTTGACGGGCACTTCACAAAAAGGTTCCTGGATGGCCAATAAATATAGAAAAGCTGCCCAACCTTATTAGGCACCAGAAAATACAGATTAAAGTGACATTAAAATAAAGACTTAATATTAGAAAACGAATGTTGGTGACAACGTGGAATAAAGAAAAGAAAGAGGGAGTGTAAACTAGTACAACTTTAAAATTAAACGTACACATAATTCCTAGGAAGATACCTAATCAAAATGCGTGTACTTGCGGACCAAGTGTCAAGACAAAAAAAGGTTGATAGCCTTTATTGATAAGCATTATTCTCAATGGCCCCAAACTGGAAACAAATGCAAATATCCATCAAAAGAAAAATGGACAGCCCTGACTGGTCTGGCTCTGTTGGCTGGGCATTGTTCTGCAAAGCACAAGGTCACCAGTTTGATTCCCAGTCAGGGCGTGGCAGGTGCCTGGGTTGTGAGTACGGTCCCCAGTCCAGGCAGGAACATGGATATTTTTCTCCCTCTCTTTCTCCCTCCCTGCCCCTCTCTATAAAGTAAATAAATAAAATCTTTAAAAAAAAGAAAACTAGTAAATGTGATACATTGAAAAACTGGAACAGTGTACAGGAACAAAATTAACAAAGTTGGTCTGCATGCAGGAATATGGGTAAATCTCAAAAATATGATAATGTTGAATGAAAAGAGCCAAATACATAAGGATACACAGTTTATGGTTTCGTTTATATAAAGTTCAAACACAGGTACCACTGAACTTCGGTGTAAAATTAAAATACTGGTTATCTTCAATTATCTTTGAGGAGGATATTATGATTACAAGGGGGCTTGCTTGCTTCTGGGGTCCTAGCATTCTTGACCTGAGCTGTAGTTACCTGACTTTTGAACTTTGTAATAATTCACTTAGTTTTAAATTTGTTTTCTTTACTTGTCTGTATATGTCATATGGAAGCAATACTTCCCTGGCTGGTGTGGCTCAGCTGGTTGGAGCTATGGTCCTGTAACCAGCTGGGGCACATGCCTGGGCTGAGGTTCAGTTCATGGCCTGGGGGCTATGGGTGGAGACCGACCAATGAGTCCCTCTCACATCGATGTTTCTCTCTCTCCCTTCCCCGCTTTCTAAAAGTGGTGAAAAAAATGTCCTTGGGTGAGGAAAAGATAATTTTTAAACAAATTTTAAGGAAATAAAATTTAATGATATGTAAAAAGGACAATACATCAAGACGAGGGGAGTTTATCCTCCAAAAAGAAAAGCACTTAGCATTTGAAATTTAGTCATGTATATCATTCTATTAACTAACTAAAAGTGAAAATGACATCTTATCTCAAATGCAGAAAAATCATTTGAAAAAGTCTGATGCCCATTCTGACAAAAACTCGCAGAAAACCAGGAATAGAAAAGAACATCCTCGTCTATTAAGTACATCAATGAAAAACCTACAGTTAATATCATACTTAATTTTGAGAGGCAGATGTTTTCTCCCTAATACTAGGAATAGACAAGGATGTCCACTCCACTGTACTGGAGGTTTTAGTCAGTGCAATAAGGCAGGAAAATCAAATGAAGGGCATTTAAATGGGAAAGGAAGAAGTAAAGCCACCTTTATTTACAAGATAAAAACATTGTCTATTTAGAAAATCTAATGAATTTTACAAAAAACCTACTGGAATAAGTGAGTTTAGAAAGGTTGCATGGTACAATTGCCAAAAAAAGAAAAAGATTTCTATATAGTAGCAATGATAAATCAAAAAATGAGAGTAAAAGAATAATGCCATTTATAACAGTATCAAAAACAGCAATACATCGGGATAGATCTGACAAAAGATGTGCAAAACCTATGTACTAAAAACTATAAAATATTGCTGAGAGGAATTAATGAAGAGATATGTGAATGGACATATACCTTTTCATTGATCAGAGAACTCAGTATCATTAAGATATGAATTTTATACAAATTGATCAATAGATTCAATGTAATGCCTATCAAAATCCAAGCATCATTTTTGTAGAAATTGACAAGCTGCTTCTAAAATTTATGTGGAAGTGCAAAGGACCTAGGATAGCCAAAACAACTGTGAAAAAGAACAAATTTGAAAGGCTAACACTATGTGATTTTAAGACTTATTATAAAACTTCAAACAGATCAATGGTACAGAACAGAGTCTAGGAATGACCCTACACAAATACAGACAACTGGTTTTTACCAAAGGTGCAAAGATCTCCAATGGAGAAAGGATATTCTTTTCAATTGGGCATCTATATGCAAAAAAGTGAGCCTTGACCCTGACCCTCCACCTGTATAAATTTAACTCAAAATGGACCATAGATCTAAATGTATAACTTAAAACTACAAAACTTCTACAAGAAAACATAGAAGAAAACCTTTGCAGCCTTGGGTTAGGTAAAGGTTTCTTAGAATAGGACACAGACCCACAAAAAAACCCGAATCAATGAATTGAACTTCATCAAAATTAGAAAGTTCTGCTCTGTGAGAGACACTGTTTAGAGAATGAAAGGAAAAAAATGAGCCCACCCCCACTGCCCATAATCCCCACTACAAGAATGAAGTCTTCATTTCTTAGCTTGATATACAAAAGTCCCTCTTTGAAGAGGTCCTCAAGAACTATCAGATCTCCCCTCTCAGATGGAGGTGGAAGAATGGTGCAAATATGCTAGTAGTTTACTATAAGACTGGTTAGGTGTGGAATTGGCCGTGGTTATGATGTGTAAAGCTGATGTTTTATCATGAAGAGGCAGTGTAATGTAGCGTTGCCGGGTGAAAAGTACCAAATCCACATGGAACAAATGAAAAAGAGGCAACTGAGGTCAATAGAAGACAATGTAGGGAAGGTCAGAGGTAGGTGGGAGAAGGGCAAGCCATCTGTGTTTACCTAGCTGGTGGTTAGGTGGTTCATCTTGATATAGGGAAGTGACCTAAACCCAGTAGACCTTAGCACAGGGTCCCCCCTCCCCCAGTTCAAACACTAAGGCCAGCCCTCCAGCGCCAAAAGATAAGGTACTAAACGGTCCTGCCCGCACCAGTCAAAACATAGGGTAATAACTAACCAAACGAAGAAATCTGAATTAACCCCTGTGTTCCCCTGCATTTCGCTTCTGTATCTCGCTTCTGCCATGTAGCCCGGAAGAGATAAAGTATATAAGCTTTGTAACCCCTTTGTTCGGGGCCCAGAATTTGGAGTTAGGCTCCTCTGGGACCACGTGTGAGTAAAGGACCGTGCTCTTGAACCCCTCCGGTGTCTGGTTGTTTCAATTTCCTGTAACAACCTAATAAGGGAACTATCAGTTAAAGGAAAAAAGCGGGGACGGGGGTCATCAGCATCCACCACCATTCTCATCTCTTAGTGCAAACAATTTCCTGAACAAGCACAGTTATTTCAAACCTCTCAGCCTACGCTGCTTCTGCCCCCTGAAATTCCCTCCTTCCACTCAACTTGCCTTCTAGTCAACGACCACCTTTTCTCCCCCAGCGAAATAATTTACTATGCTTTTACTGTCTTAGTCAGTTCTCTCTGTTTTTTTTTTTTACTTCAATTTTATCTAAGAATTCAGCCTGGTTCATTCCCACCAAATTCAGTTTCTGACTGCCTCCTTATGGGGGGGGGGATATTCCCATTTCAAACCTAAGAATAATGCTAACGTTCAAGTATTGTTATTGTGTCATTAATGATTTTCGATAATATATACTGTGCACTTTATATGTGCTAGACACCACGTCAACTGCTGCATTTGCATAATCTTCTTTAATCCACAGAACAATCCCATGGGGTTATTGTGCTATTTATACCCATTTTACAACCAGAAAACTGAGGCACAGATTACTAAGTGACATACCCAAGGTCACATACCCAGGCTCTTTCCAAAGACCTGGAAAGAGCACGAGCTAAGGTGCAAGTCCAGAGAGCCTGAATCTAGAGCCTCAGTCCTTCACCACTGGTCTACAATGCTTCCAGAATGGAACCTGCCATTTTTTCCCTATCTTCCCTGTGGCTCAAGCCAAAAACCTGGTTGCGCTCTACGTCTTTCTCCCAAATCCCCAAGTCTCCAATCTCACTGTGCCAACCTTAGATCATTCTTACCTAGACGACAGTCATCTAATTGCACCGTGCTTTCCAAATCACAAGCTGATCATGTAATTCTCAAGTAATTTCTTTTCAGTGGTTTCTGCAACCCGTGCAGTGGTCCAAACTCCTCAACACGTAGCATGCAAGGCCCTTCACCACCTAGCCCCATTCTTCCCGTTCAGCTGCACTTGTCACTTCTCTGTATCAACCGTATTCCATCCAAGCCAACCTCCTTGAAAGTCATTAACTAAGCAGAATCCTAATTCTCTCAACGTTGCAAATACTGTTCTACTTGTGGTGCACTGAAAATTCATATTAGTACTTCAAATCTCAGCCCAATGACACCTTCCTTGACAACATTTAATGATAAGTCTGTACTAATTAATATTTGCTTAGCGCTGTGTGTCGGATACCTAAATTCTTTACAAATTTCAGTCATGCCAACATGCTTCAGTTCTTCTTTCTATGAAGAAACTGAAGCGAAGGAGTTAGCAGTTGCTGCCACTTCAGTGCACTTATAGAATTTATATATTTCTCTTCTCGAATTAAATTCCTGGAGGGTAGCATTGTCCTCTTCATCTTGGTAAGCAGCTCTGCCAGTGTAGCATTGGCACATAATTGGAAAAAAGGAGGCTCTCAACAAACATACATGAACAAATGGCCGAAGCGAGGCCTCTAGGTTCTAACTGCGGACTCGGACACCCTTCCTGGCCATTGCCCTCGAATTTCCCTAGAGCCTGTGAGAAGCACAACAAACGTGTTTAGTGTCTATAGCAAAGTAACACGGAAGCTTAAGGAACCTACAAGTATTTACCAAATGGTTCTGCTGAAGTATATACACATCCTTGTATATTCCATCAAGCCCTTCTGCAGCCGACTTAAGTTTTCACCAATTTCCACGCACCCAACAAGCATTCACAAAATAGTTGGTCAACCATCACATTAAATATTACGTATAAGAATTCCCAATAAAGGAATGTGGAGCTTACTTTTCTCACTCGGAGAGTCGCTTCCTGTGGCCATTTGGATAAAATTTGAGTTTGGATCTTTACCACCTTGACTTTCCTCGAAGTGACAGAGCCCGCTGTGCGGGAAAACAAAACGACCGCCACGCTGCTGCGGAGGCTGTCCAGCGGCGTAATCAGCATCCTACTCACGCGGTGTCCACAGGAGCCGCGCCCCCTCCTCTCCAGTCCCAGCCGTTTCCCTTGCTCAGGAGAGAGACTTCAGATTTCAGGTTTGCTCTGGACCCGCCAAGTGCATTCTGTTTCGCGTTTACACGAATCCCAGCCGGGTGGGTCCAGGACACCAAGGGATACAGGCGTCCCGCGGTCACTGGGGTCCTGTCGGGCACCTTGGAGAGCGCGGAGAGAGCCGGCCGGCGGCCCCTTGGGGGTGCCCTTCGCAGAGTGAGTGGCGATTTCAGGAGGGCCAGGGCCAGTTGCGGAAGTCCACTTGGCCCGCCCTGCCACTTTGAAACCGGTGCCCGGACCGCTCCTTGGAGACGGTGACGCCACCTGCGTCATCACGCGGGCGTCAGCGCTAACGCCATCACGCTTCCTAGCGTCCTCCCACGCTATTGGCTATTTGTCAGGAGGTGAGCGGGGGCTGGTAACGTAGATGACAACTAGCTGAACCAGCAAAGTGGCTGCGTGAAAGCTGGCGAGCCTGCGTCTTCTGGTGGCTGGTCCGTGCTGTCTTTTTGTTTATTTGATTTTTTAAAAAGAAAATCCCCAAAATATACACCTGGGTAGGTCATTAAGTCCATGTTTTCAATTTCACAGTATCTTTAAAACCTAGCCCTCCTGGACTGGGAGAACCCCCTCCCCAAAGTGGGTGGGAAGGCTCCAGGGTTCTGAGTCTGGGGGGAACCCAGACTGGCGTCTTTGGAGATCTCCAACAAGGTTGACCCTTGGGAGGATTTCTGAGTAAGCGTTTGGTAATCTCCAGAAACCAATTACCATGGTGCCCCGCGTGTGTCTTTGGAGAAAAGAGATAGCTGTTGTTTAAATATTTAACTGTGGGGCAATGAGGCATGTAGTTAGAAGTCCTCCAAAGGTCCTGCAAATTCAGCAGTTGTTTCTTTAGAGGTAACTTTGCTTCCATAAAAAAAAATAAAGGAAAGACAAAAATTACATTTTTGCAAGAAAAGAATTAGGCAAAACTTTACATTTATGGTTGGATTAGTATTCCCATTATTAAAATTTGACTTTGTTTGGATTTAAACCTTATCTTTTTTTCAAGTTACCATTGGAATAAATTTCAATGATAGCCATTAAAAAAATGTTAACTTGAAGCTAGCCCGTAGTTTTAGTGCTTTTTACTAGATTGTGTTTTTATGGAAGTAGTTTCACTAAACAGACACGTCATAGATGTAGCTCAATTTAGCTTTGTTTTTAACAGTTGACTTTTGTTGTCTGGAAAAAGAAATGGAGTGTGCAAGCTCCAATTCTTCTTTGAAAAGTCAGTGCGTGACTTTTTCTTCATGAACTTCTTGATTCCCCATGGACTTGCTTGTAACTTCTACATTTGAACCTTGTATATTATCATATTGTGGTTTAAATTGGCATTAAACAAGTAGTTATAAACTTGACTCTACATTCACACTAAAAGTTGATAAGCTATATTAGTGTTTGTGAAAGCAAAGAGCATGTCCTGATACGTTGAATCCTATATAGAAACATAAGTCCATAGTGTCTTGGGCGAAGGAGACACTAAATGAAGGAAAGTGGTTGATAAGTGCTGAAACTGCTAGGACGGTTAGGACTGAACTAACCCAAATCTTCCTGTATATTTCTAGAACACTTAATCATGTTTTATGATCTCAATGGTCAGTCAACTCTCCTGTCTCATAGGCTAGTTTTGTATAAGATAACCACTTCAGTTCAAAAAGCACCAATAAGACCCACTGGCGCAAACTTTGAAATGAATTTATTGTAGGAACTGACATGTAACAAGTAGAACAATAAGGTAGTTTTTTTAGAGATTGTAATTAAGTGAGGATTATGGGATTGAAAATATCTTTTATACTCATGTAACTGAGTAAAACATTAAAAACTTCAGAAGAAAGCAAGTTTATAATCAATTTATAATCAATATATGAATATTCTACATATAACTTTTAAAAGTGGAGCAATAAAAAGGTGAAGTTTAGTCAAACTTTTACCCCTTCTGTTTTCATTCTATTATTTGTATGGAGCAATACAAATCTGCTCCATTATTGCAGAAAGGGGTCAAGATGTAAAGCTATTAAAAATCCACCTTTTCTTTGTTACCAAATACAGCAGCTGTTATACCAACAGTTTCTAATCAGCCAAAGAACACTTCAGGACTTTGACTTCTCACTGCTGTTGAACTCATACATACACTCTTCAGTAAGCTGGACAGTTTGCTATAGTTACCTGTAATTGCTTTCCCCAGTTAGGGACATCACTACAACCCTAACCACCCTCACCCACACCCCACAAGCAAAACTCGTGAAGATAAGGAATTCACAGCTCTAGTAGACCTTTTTCAAGAGCAGGTGTGGCCCGTGTGGAGTTTATATGATGGGCCTCTCCATGGAAGAAAGCTAATCTGCTTAGTATTGGTGCATTTTACTACAATGGCAGCTTGAAGTTGTATATCTGCTATTGTGATGCCAGTGCTCATGTTTTAAGTGAAAAAAGAAATAACTTTGTTGTGCCGTGTATACAAGATTTCTGGGAAAGTAAAGAAAACCCCTTTTTATGCCTCACACAACTTGAAGGTACCTGACATGCAAGTATGCGCTTACAGTTGAGCTGCTTTTGTCTTATTCTAAATAGTTCCTTTGGAGGAAGAAAAAGGTAACAGCTCCAGAACCCTGCAGTATTAATAATTTGAACAAAGCAATATTTTCTTTGGGCAAACTTGTATACTTTAATAATAAATAGATAAACTTTTTTGAATACTGTGTGCCCAGCACTGTTCTAAATAATGTGTATATACAATACATACATTATTAGTTATACACACTATAATGTATATATGCATATACATCATTAGTTATAATGTACATATTGTATACATTAGAATGGATATATAATATATACATATATTAATATATATCCCAATTTAATCCTTACAAAAACCTTTTAAGGTAGGTGCTGTTTTAAAATTCTTTGTTGATAACTTGATGACGATCACCATTGGAAGGTGCCTGAGTTGGGATTTAAACCCCTGCAATGTGATCCCATTGTCACAATCTTCGACCACTATGTCCGTGCCTCCTAGTAGAGGAATAGAACTTACAGCTAGGGTAATATTATTTATAGCTACTATAACATAATTTCCAGGTTTGGCTTATGTAACCAGTTAGCCTTTGGGTGCATTTAGTGCATTACCACTGTACATGTTCTGTTTTAATCTTAGTAATTTATAGTTGATTTTCAAATTGTCTCATGAGATTTATATTGCTGAGTTACTCTTCTTTCTCCTAGAAAATCACTCACACTTTGGTAGAATGATTAAAAGTCTTCAGATGTTCGCTGGTGGTCCTTCAACATTTTTCTTCCCTAGTAAAAATCAGAAATCTGCTTCAGCCCTCCGAGTCCCTTCCCAGACCGCGTAGGCCCTGGGCGGGGCCTAAGGCTGAGCCCTCTCCAGTGATCTCGCTGGAAGGAGGAGCCTGGTGGACGGAGAGGAGCTTCCCGGTCTGTGTTCTCTTCTATCATGATATGCTTTCTTCACTCTCATTTCTTCTGTCTGTTCTCTTCTTGGTATGCTTTGTTCCTTCTCATTTCTTGCACCTCCGTCCAGGCTTGTTGTCAGCGTTTCCTCTGGTAACTTACTTTTCAGCTGCCTCCTCCCGGAGGCACATCTTACTCCCTCTTTTGGCCTGACTTCCTTATTTCTCCTTTACTCTTTTAACTGAGGGGGCCAAGGGAGAGGTGGAGGATGGAAACTGAAAAATAATTTTTGTGGAAAACTAAAGACAATTTTGTGAATAAATGAATTTGGAAAGTGTCCTTGCAAACACTGTTGAGAAAACGCCTATTCCAGAACTTCCTTCTTTTAACCTTTGTGGATATTTTTTCTGTCTTAAGTTTTTCATGCTCCAAGGTTCTGCTTCCTTTCTCAACCTTCACTTCCTTTTAAAGATCTTTCCATAGTACAGGGGAAGCATGAAAATTAATTTAAAATTATTATTATTTTACTTTTTTGATGAAAGAGTAATTTGAGGAATAGCAGTTAAAAATGTGGGGAAAAGCAGTACTAAGAGTAAACATTCTCTTAATGTTTACTTTTAGGAGGAGCACACCACTGGCTGTGCTTAATTCCATTTAGAGATAGAGATGATTGTCTGAAAGCTGGGAGTTGAAAATTTTCAGGTGAAAACTCATGAAGAGGATATGAGTCTCTTTAATATGTGAGCATTTTCGTGGATATAAAGGTCGTGTGGAGAATGAATGAATCTACCAAAACTTCCTAGTCCCTGGGCTAGATTGTGCCAGGATCAATGGTCAGGCTCCAAGTTAGGAGACTAGCATATTCTCTCAGCATTTTGGCACCAGAATCAGGTTTAATGAGCATTTCTAATATTTTTATTTATTCTTATTTCTTCCTATATGCTATAAGAAGGTACTTACTAGTACCAAAAGTTGGAGTAGAGGTTACACATTTATTCTTGAAGAAGGTATCTGCATATTTTAACTACAGAAAATAAATTTATTATTAAGGTATTTTATTCCATGCAAGTCAGGACTAAATTCCACATCAGTGTGTAGTTATATAGTCTTATCACTCCCTGAGCTTATTTCAGTATAAATTGCTGAACTTACCCTTTCATAAAATGCTATTACTTGCAAGTGGGTTGCAATACCAGAACTACTTTTTAATTTTAGAGGTTATGTATATTGAAATTTGTTAGCATGTATTGAAAATTAGAAAAAGCTACACACTTGGTTTCTTAAAGATTTTATTTATTTTTAGAGAGAGGGGAAGGGAGGGAGAAAGAGAGGGAGAGAAACATCAGCCTCTTGAGTACCCCCTACTGGGGACCTGGCCTGCAGCCCAGGCATGTGCGCTGACTGGGAATCAAACCAGTGACCCCTTGGTTTGCAGGTTGGCACACCATCCACCGAGCCACACCAGCCAAGGTAGAAAAGCTGACATACTTTAGAAAAAGGTTTTCAGAGATGTTGGATTCATTATGAGACACAGAGCTTATATATTTGGATATCCCAGTGCTTGACACATAGTTGGTATTCCATACACATTCACTGAAATAAGTATATTCAAAATTTAGTATTTTATTATTTGCAGTAAAAATAACATATGAAGCAAGGAAATGCCTTTAAAGACTTCAGATACATAAATTACAGTCTGAAAATATCATTTCCTAATCAAGATTATCTTCTGAACAAGGAAGACATAAGGACCTAGTATAATTTGGCAAATCCACTACTACTGAAATAAAGCTTTCATTTCCTTGCAGATTCCTGAAATGACTTCATCTGGGAAAGCATGGCTGATGTTGGTTCAGTTTACTTGATTTTCCAGCCATGTGACCTTGAACAAGTCATTTTCCTCATTTGTACTGAAGATAATAATAGTTTATCTGCAAGTTTCTTGTGAAATTAAATTAGATAATGTTTATAAAATGCCCAATTCATAATTTTTAATTACATATAACTTTACTAGTGTAATACTGTGTCCTTCCATTTCATCCTTGGAGAAACCATGTAAAGTACAAATACTGCTTGTGTCACATGTACTTGGCCTTTTCCACTTTTGGCATTTTAAGTGTGAAATGACCACTTGCCTGGTTAAACCTTTTTCTCCAGTTGAAAATAGAAAAAGAATATGCCATCATTTAAACTTTGAACTGGACTAAGAAAACCTCTACCCTGAGGCCAAGGAAGATAACATTAAAGTTTACTAACCTTTAAATGGTTGGGGCCCCCTTTTTTCCCCCTGAAAAGAAAAATGTTTTTAGCCAAAAGAACAGATGTTAACAGCAGTGCTTTTGCTGATTTACAGAATTTTTTTTATCAGATTGAATATTATTATAAAGATCTTGGTTCCCGGGGGTCAATGGTCCAGACACCTGCGCATTGTACAGTAAATGACAAACTCATGGTGCTTCTAGTTGTTAAGTACACGAACAGTTTCTGCAGGGGATTTAATTACAGTTTCATAAAACGACTTTGGATCTAGACTTAAAGTCTCAAAACTTTTAGGAGCCAACTTCCTGTTTTACAGTGGAACTCGGTGTCCGCAATGTGCCATAACACAAACAGCCTTCGGACTCACAGAAACCCTGTTCTGGTCACTCTGCTGCCATCGGTCCTGCCTGCTGTTGGGCATGGAAATGTTCGTTTCATTCCTGACTAAAGGAAACATGGGTATATTGTTAAAGAGTGCGTTTTCATACTTTTTCTTTAGAGTCTGAAATGGATTTTAGAGTCGAACACACTTGGGATGGTTTCCCAGTGGAGCATGAGCCCGTGTCTGTGGGGCTGGAGCCAGGGGACGGAGGAGTGCTGTTGGAGGTCAGCGCTCCGTTTTTCAACGATCCTCCGGCCCCCCTCGGAGAGCCCGGGAAGCCGTTCAGCAGACTGTGGGATTATGAAGGTGAGTGGAAGTACTGTACTTTATTGCAAACATAAATCTTTGTGTAATAACCTCTCCCGGAGCTCTTATTCTGTCTTGCTGTAGGGAAGTGAGTGCTTCTGAGGAACTGACATGTGCATTGGGAGGTGTTTCCTCCCAGTCTCTCACTCCGACTTTTTCATCGTTACCTGCGTGACTTCCACGGTGCGCCTAGAACAGTGAAAAAGGGCCATCACGAATCCAGGCTTCTCAGTTGTTGCTGTGTGTCCTTCCTTTATGTCTATCACCTGTTTTAAGAAGAGTTCAGGATTCCTGTTTTGTCTTTTAAGTATCTTCAGATTCCCACTTTAACCTTATAAACCTTCTTTATGGAAGTGTTGGGGTGTTTTACTTATTATAGAAACACCATCAACTTCAACATGAAATGTAGTTTTTATTTTAACGTACTGATGAATGATCTCACATATCAAATGAAGGTTCAAAGACACCGTAAAATTACAGTTTCAAGATCGCTATCCGATTCCTTTCCTGTGTCTCCTAATTAAGCTACCAAATGATGCCATTCCTCAGATCACAAACCATGACTGTCCCTAAGATAAAGTTCACACCCTTCCTGTAGACTTTGAGGGTACTCGTGAATTGGGCTTTCACATTCAGCCAAAAGCCCCTGCCTTCTTTAGGTTGTGGTGTCACCGTCCATGCATAGTCTCACTCATGTACCTTTTCTCATTCTATTCCCCTGCCTCCAACACACACAGTTCAAGGTCTAAGTCAGCCTCCAGTTATTCAAAGAAATCTTTGCTGACTCTTCTAGTCCCTGTGAACATCTACTTTTTCTGTACCATCTGTATAGCATGCATTTTGTCTGTTAACTCATCATATGTTAAACTTGTGTTGTGTTTTACTGACACAGAGCTTGCCTAGATCAGCTTCCCACTGGTGTACCCTCCAGGGTGATTTATCTACTCAGCAAGTCCCTGACTCAACTCATCCACTTTTCTCATAAACCTGCTTCTTTCCCCAGTTGCCCAGTCTCAGTCAGTGGCACTCCAGGACATCAGATCACTGAATAAAGAAACGTGAGATTTTCCCAAGATAGTCTCTCCCACTCGCCGTATTTGGATTTATTAAGTCTTGCCAATTTCCCCCCCTGAATGGTTCTCTAGCTCAGTACCCCTTCTTCATTCCCACTGTCTCTGCTGCAGGTCAGGCCTCCATCATCTTTTACCTCAGCTGGGGCAGAGCCTCCTCAGTAGTCTTTTTGCCTTTAAGTCTATCCTTCCCTCTTGGAAGCCAGAGGGCTCTTTCTGAAATAAAAATTTAAACTCATCACTCAGCTACTTAAAAACCTTCTCAGGCTTCTGCTCCTCCCAGGATAACTTACTCTTCTTAACATGATTTCTGTGTAAGATTTTTCATAAGCTGGCCCATTACCCACTCTGCTGCATCACTTATTAATACATTGAGAGGTTTGCTTATCTGCCAATTTTGTGATTGCTCTGTAAGCCTACTTACCATGCACAATATCATGGATATCTTTTCATGTCAAAAACATTTAACCGTGTCTTTGATTTTAATGGCTACATTAAAGTCTACCACATAGAATACATAAATTTTGTAACTTATGTACTAGCTTTCCTATATAATAGATTTATTTATATAATAGTCAACAACCCTACATAATAGGATACAATCATTAAGATATTTTCCCATTTTTTGAGCAATACTTCGATGACTAGCATTACATTTTCTTCTTCTCATTGTCTGTTGCTTCCTTAGGGTACTTTCTTAGAAGAGGGTAGCTAGCTCAGAGTCTGTGTGGTGATGTTGATTTCTTTACAGCCTCACCAGCAGTAGCCGTTATTCATCTTTTTAATTTATGGCCATCTCATATGGGGAAATTTGATGATGATTTATTTCTAGGCAATGTCCATTTATTTTCTTTGTTCCTTTTCCTATTGGGGATAGAGCTATAATTAAAAATAATGAGTTAATTTATTTTGTACTCTAAAGGAATAAGAAATTAGTTATTGTTGAAGCAAAATTAAATTTCTCAATATATTGTATTTCTGTTTTCAAAAGTTGTGGAAGCATTTTTCTTGAATGACATTACAGAACAATATTTAGAAGTTGAACTTTGCCCGTAAGTATGAAATTATTTTTCTAATTTATTACTACATAATTTGAACACATTGATTTTTGCTTGTAAATCATGTTGTCATAATAAAAACTCACTAATTCCAACAATGTAGAGGAAATGCTAATCTGATTATGCATATTTCTTATTTTTAAGTAAATGTATAATTTAAAATATATGTTTAGAGCAGGGTGGGACAATATTAGGTTTACAGTTGAGAGTATGCAAAACACAGTTTATTCTTGTATTATTATTTATTAATTATTATATTATTTTCCATATGAACAACTGTAAATCTACTTTTGCCACATCCTATATATATTATAAATGTTTGAAAATATCATGTTGACATAATTTTTGTTTTACTAATGTAGTTGGTTTTTCTAATAAATCAAAAAATTCTTTTTTGCAAAATGAAACATTATTATAAAACACAAACTCATTATTTACTCTTTAAATTTGCATTATTATGTACTAGTTATTCACACACAAAAAAGGAAACATAGAGATATAATGAATTAAACTAGTTTATGAAAATGTTTCAGGGAATTATTCTGATGGCTAGATTACACTGTAGACTTATGTATTCCATAAAAATGCATTCATGCATTCCCTTATTTATTCATCATTCATGTATTGAGTGTGTCACTCTGCATTCAGTATGAGGGATAAATCAGACATGGCTTTTCCTAGACCCATTTAAAGTTTCAAGCTTGGACTCTCTTTGTCCAGATTTAATCATTCTCTGGGGAACCTTCTTCACCTGGTTGACAGTTGTTATCCTGTAGATGTGAAAAAGTTAATTTATGTCCCTCTCTTGTCTCTATTATAACAAATTTTTAATTAGTAAAGTAATAATGAAATATTTTTATATTGTGATTATTCAGTTTAAATGACATTTAAGTGCCTCTCAGTATCAAATATCCAGTAGCTTTTGTCCCTTCGTAGTCTTGGGACTGAGTTAAAAGAGATGATAGATATTTTCTTTTCCTTATTTTGGTTTTTCTGCTAACTCTAATGTGGAAAATCTAGCTGTTCACAATTATATTTTTCAGAAGAATAACATATATCTTTGTGTGTCACCTTTCAACTAACATGCCAAAATTTTTTATTGAAAAATATGATTAATTGTCCTAAGCTGTCACTTGACGTAAAAACATTTCACCTATTAGTTGATTATTTCCACCATGTAGGTGAGAAAGGTAAAGCAAATAGATTTATAACTTTTCTGCAAGCCTGTAAATAACTTGGATCGCCCTGGTGGGTGTGGCTCAGCAGATTGAGCGCCAGCTTGCAAACCGAGGGGTTGCCGGTTCGATTCCCAGTCGGGGCATATGCCTGGGTTGTGGGCCAGGTCCCCAGTAGGGGGTGTGTGAGAGGCAACCACACGTTGATGTTTTCCTCCCTCTTTTTCTCCCTCCCTTCCTCTCAGTCTAAAAATAGATAAATAAATCATTTAGAAAAAAATACCTGAATGTACTGGAATTCTAAAGTTTTATCCTTAGTTTTACTTTTATTAGATAAAAATATCAGTTTATTTTCATAAACTCTGAAACTGGTGCTTCTATTAGTACTGGATGAATAGGATAATTAGATTCTCTTTTATTAAGATAATAAATAATAACCATTATGTACAAAATTAATAAATTCTAAAAGTTAAAAAAATCCTCAGAGCAATTTGGTTTCATATATATTGGGACAGTCAATAATCAAGAATCATGGTTTTGCTTTAGGCAATCAACTCCTATAATAGTTAATTAATCTCTAGGAAAGTAATGTGAAGAATACTGTTGTTTTAATTTACAAGAACTTTTACTTCTCCTAGGCTGTTATTAAGCTTGCATAATAACAATAAAATGAAGCAGAAGAAAAGAATACTTACTGTCTGTTAGAATAGCTTGCTAAAGAAAATCCTCCTTGAAAAGTTCACAAAAGACTCTCTGTACAGAAATGTATGGATATAGTCTTTTACAGGGACAATACATTTGTTTCATGTAACCACTTGCACGTCTGACTCTTACTGACCTGGCTAGTCCCGATTACACTCTCTCATTTGAGTTTCCTTTGAGAATTGTGTTTCTCTTGGAAAATGTGACATTGGTGCCCAATCTAATGATTGAATGCAGGAAAAACACAAGAGGCAGACAAATAAAGTTTTAGGCAATCTGTATTTTGTATTTTCTGTCCTCTTAATGAGCTTCAAGACAGTTTTCTTACAGAAAGAACCTTTAGTAAAGTCGTCGGAGTCAGACCTGGAAATTACTGCCAGCTTCTCTTCGGGTCCTTTCATTTTCGAAACTGGTTTTATTATAATCTCCAAATACCATGCTGTCCCCCCTGCTCCTTTTCACACTTCGCATCATCTAACCAACTGAAGCTTTTTACGTAATTTTGTATTTAAAGAATATAAAAGCAATCTGAGCACTTGTAGCTTTTGACTATAATTGTCTGGAAAAAGGTAAACTCAAGGATGTCATTTCTAAGTAACTGAACACACTGGCTCTTCCTCTAATTATCTAATGTTTATATTGCATCTTTTTAGTTATTTGGAAATTTGGTTACAAATACACGCATTGCAAGTATGAAGGATAGCGAAGAAAATACTGCTTGTTTCTTTCAAACACTCATGAGGAATTTTAATTTTGACAGCCATGGACAGCATTTGGTGCTTCTATTATCTGGAAGAAGAAATGTGTGGAAAGTAAGTAAACAAAAATACAAGACAAAATTCTTAAACGTCGAAGATATATGTATATATAGTATTTAATATATATGTTTAAAGTATCAGTCCGAATCTGCCTATTTCATACATTGTTTCCTAGCAAGGACTTGCTCTGTCATTCAAAGTGTCCAGAGGAGAGACCAAATGGGAGGGCAGAGCTTGTATTCCTTGGAGTTATTTTCCACCAAATGTGACAAAATTCAACTCATTTGCAATTCATGGATCAAACGATAAAAGAAGCTATGAAGCTCTTTACCCTGTGCCTCGGTGTGAACTGCAACCTGGACAAAAACCTGACTTGTAAGTAGGAAATGAATGAAGACATGTTCCACCTGTGAGAGTTTAGTTCTTGGTGGAGCAGTGGTAGCATTTTTGCTCAGAGGAGACCCGTATGTACAAGGCCTGTATGTACAGGGGTCCTGGGCTCCCTGATAGTCCTCAGTAAACACACTTGACACACTGACTGTGGGAGGGCTTAGCCTCTCTCACTGCTGTAAGTACAGTGCTTACATTTCCATAGCAGTGTGAGAAAAATCTTGCTTAGTGAATACTGCAACAGCTGGTGTAGAAGTGTTGCAAATTCATTTATGATCCCTTTCAAAGCTAAATGGCCAGAGACATACCGATTCTTGGTGTGAACAAAGGGTTAATAAATTCTTTCCCTTGTTGCTTGAGACTGTGACCTTCAGTTAAATCCCTAGTCCTCTTCCCTTGGTCACCTCATAAGGATAAAAATATCAGCTAGGTTTCTAGGCAACATGGCTTATGATAAAAATGACTCTCAATTGGTAAGTTGTATCTGGACCGATGGTATTATGAATAAACTCTAAATACCTGATGGGGACATGTGGCTTTGGATTTCCCTTTAAAAGTCATGTTCCCCTGGGGGTCCCTAGAAGCTCT
This sequence comes from Carollia perspicillata, assembly GCA_004027735.1. NCBI lineage: Eukaryota > Metazoa > Chordata > Mammalia > Chiroptera > Phyllostomidae > Carollia > Carollia perspicillata. The sequence continues at coordinate 11,920 of PVKM010000880.1, read as the reverse complement.
GTGTGTGGACTTGCTATAAGAGATTGGCCTCCGTGGGGCAGCGGGCATGTAAGCCCAGGTGTCTCCTACACTTGTACGATTTGAGTCTCATCTCTTTGAGCTGTCACTTAAGGACACACAGCTCCTGGACAGCCGGGTGGATGCTTCAGGGACTGCAGCATGCTCTGCTCCCTTAGAGGGGAGAGCCAGCTGCTGTGCTGGGGCACGCTGGGCTTCCTGCTATCTGGATCTCTGAGTGTGCTCAGTGTGGCCACGACTGGCTGGAGAGTCTGGGTTCAGAAGAGCCCAACAGAGACATCCTAGTAGGCTTGCACTATGGCAGACTGACTTCCCTGCCTTTTTACCCCTGGGAAGTGCTCTCCTCTGCTCCCTCTTTGCCTTCTCCGTGCTGTCTTGCTCAATCTTTATTTGGCCTTCACCTCTCCCAGCCTATTCCTTTCTCCTGCCTGACATACTTTCCCCTCTGCTTTTCTTCCCAGTCCTGAACCTTTCTAACCAGCGTCTTCCTCCTCGCTTTCCTCTTAACCTTCACTGTCAATTCCTTAACATCCTCGTCTGGGATAGACAGTTGTGGCTCAGTCTGGCCAGGTGAGCAGCACGGGACTGGAGTGCAGATGCAAAGGACTCAGGTCTTGTCAAGGTGGCTTGTTTTTCTGCCTCTTCACCACCTAATACCTTCTTATATTTAGGCTCCTTAATGTGACGTTATGTTCGGCTCCTCAATCTATATGTTATTGCAGGTTTACCCTAGGAACAAGTATGGTTATACCATGGGCCAGGGCAGAGCCGAGGCAGAGTGATTTCCTGCAGGGCTGAGCTCCGCTGCAGCACATTGGTGAAGCCTCTCTCCACATGAAGCCCCGGTAGAAATCTCCGCGATAGTTAAAAGGGGTTCCTGGGAGGAAAAGAACTAGGATTAACACCCTTTTCGCCTCCTTTGCTTTGGCAAAGGAGTCTAGCCTCTAATCAACCGAGCTGAAACCTTTAAAAACAGTTGTTTATATAACTAATGTAAACTACATCGAAGTTTAAATATAAAACATCTTTAAGAATGTAATATGATTTAAGGCAAGGTGAAATGAGTCAGGTTTTGAGGGCCGATTTTTATTTCCACCCTCCACTGTGAGGGAGCTATCTGTAGAATTTCGGGGAGAGTGCTTCGGGGTGGGGGTGCATGTTTTCAGAGCTGAACGTTTGAGAGCCGGAGTGAGAAAGTTACACATACAGGCTACATCTTCCCTTACCAAAGGGAAGGGAAGATCACAATAGATCACTCTATTCTTCAGATAGAGTGTTGTCCTACCACAGATGTGACAGCACGAATAGCCCTTCAGAACAACTGTTTCACAAATGCGCAATTCATTTTAATTCCCACCTTCTTTTTCTTTACATTTAGCCATCGTCTGGAATACTTCAAGCCTTTCAGTTTTAACACACTGCTTGGAGAAGGATGGAAGCAACCAGAATCTGACCTGTGGCTAACAGATAAACCTGATTTATAGGAGTATAGTAGGTGACCACATCAGTTACTTCTGTATACCTTTTAAGGTAAATCAATAGCAACATAATCTCTTTCAAGATGCCATGAAAACGTTTCAACAATAAATATTTTCATAAAGGTCAATGACAGTATAGGATCTCTCTGGAAAATGGTGTAGAAGTTAATAGGAAAATAGAAAGTGTGTCAATGATTGTGACTACAAAGTTAACATTTTCCTCCCAGTCATTAGCCCTCGTGTTAGGGCTGTATGTCCTCTGCTTTGTATCGCCCTTACCCCAGATATGCCTGCCTCTGCCACTCAGATCATTTCTCTCCGGCTTCCCTGAACCTCAGCCAGCCTGAGGCGGGAACATCTTAGTGCATATTTTTTCAATATAGTTTATTGATTATGCTATTATAGTTGTCCCATTTCCCCCCTTCACTCCCCTCCACCCTGCACACCCTCTCCCACCCACCTTCCCCCCTTTAGTTCATGTCCATGTGTCATACTTATAAGTTCTTTAGCTTCTACATTTCCCATACTATTCTTGTCCTCCCCCTGTCTATTTTCTACCTACCATCTATGCTCCTTATTCTCTGTACCTTTTCTGCCTTTCTCCTCCTCCCACTCCCCTGTTGATAACCCTCCATGTGATCTCTATTTCTGTGGTTCTGTTCCTGTTCTAGTTGTTTGCTTAGTTTTTGTTTTTGTTCTAGGTGTGGTTGCTAATGATTGTGAGTTTGCTGTCATTTTACTGTACATACTTTTTAACTTCTTTTTCTTAGATAAGTCCCTTTAACATTTCATATAATAAGGGCTTGGTGATGATGAACTCCTTGAACTTGACCTTATCTGAGAAGCACTTCCATTCTAAATGAAAGCTTTGCTGGATAGAGCAGTCTTGGATGTAGGTCCTTGCCTTTCATGATTTGGAATACTTTTTTCCAGCCCCTTCTTGCCTGTAAGGTCTCTTTTGAGAAATCAGCTGACAGTCTGATGGGAACTCCTTTGTAGCTAACTGCCTCCTTGTCTCTTGCTGCTTCTGGAATTCTCTCCTTCATTTTAATCTTGGCTAATGTAATTATGATGTGCCTTGGTGTGTTCCTCCTAAGGTCCAACTTCTTTGGGACTCTCTGAGCTTCCTGGACTTCCTGGAAGTCTATTTCCTTTGCCATAATGGGGAAGTTCTCCTTTATTATTTGTTCAAATATCTTTTCTTCTTGTTGTTCTTCCTCTTCTCCTTCTGATACCCCTGTAATTCGGATGTTGGAACATTTAGAGATGTCCTGGAGGTTCCTAAGCCTTTCCTCATTTTTTCGAATTATTATTTCTTCCTTCTTTTCTGTTTGGTTGTTTCTTTCTTCCTTCTGGTTCACTCTATTGATTTGAGTCCTAGTTTCCTTCCCATCACTATTGGTTCCCTGTACATTTTCCTTTATCTCACTTAGCATAGCCTTCATTTTTTTATCTACTTTGTAACCAAATTCAACCAAGTCTTTGAGCATCCTGATCACCAGTGTTTTGAACTGTGCATTGATAGGTTGGCTATCTCTTTGTTGCTTAGTTGTATTTGCTGTGGAGCTTTGATCTGTTCTTCCATTTGGGCCTTTTTTTTTTGGTCTTATCATGCCTGTTACATGTGAGGGCTGGAGCCTTAGGTGTTCACCAAGGCAGGGCAACCCAGTTGCTGGGTTGTGACACCATATGTGGGGGTGGGGTCAGAGAGGGAACAGTGGCACTTGCTCTGCTCTCAGATTTCAGTCCCCTCTGCTGCTTCCCACAAGCAAACTGGGCTCTTCTGGCACTGATTCCCGGTGGGTAGGCTTGTGTACATTCTAGGACCCTGTGGGTATCTCCAATGAGCTCTCCTGTGAGGCTGGGAGTCTCTCCCTGTGCCTCAACCCCCACAGGTATTTTCAATTGGTGTTTTGAGGCTTTATTTCCCTGTGCTGGGGCCCTGGGTTGTGCGGTCTGTCTCACTCCCCAGTTTTGTCTGGCTTATCTATGCACGAATATGTTACCCTGGGGTCCACCAGCCGCCGCTTTGGAGCGAGTCCTCTCTACCCGGCTGCCCAACTCTGCCCCGCCTAGCGGTCTGGATGAATGTGTCTATTTTAACATCTTGGTTGTCAGACTTCCATACAGTTCAATTTTCTGTTAGTCCTGGTTGTTTTTTTGTTTCTAAATTTTTGTTGTCCTTATTTTGGTTGTGCGAGAAGGCACAGAGTGCCTACATATGCCTCCATCTTGGCCAAAAGTCTTATTGTATATTCTTGAATGCCATGTAATATATATTAATTCTTTATTCAGAATCTTTTGTCCACTCTCAAAATGAGTAGAAAACAGTGACCTATTTCAGTTGAATGGGAAATCCACATCTGTTAAGCCATCATTAAGATAGATGTGTTATTTAATGAGCTGTTTTTCCTGTCTTATGACTATTTTTACTCTGTAGAAGGAATGGAATTTGGGTAGCAGCTTCTGCTTTTATTATAAAGAAGTGCCATTTTCTTAATGCTATTAAACAATGTGTAGAATGTACTCATTTTTTTTTTTTGGCAAACATCAAATAGCCTTGTGTACAATTTTCAAATTTTCAGTTATATTTCAGAGCTCAAAGCCATCTAGTAGGTCATGTATGAACCTCTCCACCAAACCTGGTGCTTCTCCAGCATTCTTAACTCGGAGGATAGCAGTTTTGCATAAAAATTTTCATTACTAGTACAGATACCCAGGTGCCTACCCAAGATATACTTTCAACTCTTCTTTATTAATAGAACTTTAATTTTTAAGGGCTCTTGTTAAGAACTGCATTTTCCCAGATTCCTTTGCAGATAGAAATGACTGTATAAAACAGTTCATGTCAATGAGATATAAGCATTATTTATAGTGTTCGGTGGGGCTTCAAGAAAAGATGCGGTCAAGGTGAAAGACACAGCTGCCGTACACCCTTTGTCCTGTGCCTTCCCCCTTCCTTTTTCCTGAATTGCAGAGTGAATTCCTGAGGTAGCACACTAGCGACAGTGGTCAGTGAGGAGCCACCTAAAGGGGCGCTGAGTGGGAAGACGAAGGGGCCTGGGTTCCAAACAGCACAGGAGAGGAGCGATCTGTCTGGACTGCCCACGCATACTGGGGAGAAGGGAGCGCCTGATTTGTTTCCCCAAAGTGATCTGTAGATTCAGTGCAACCCCAGTAAAAAATCCTAGAAGGTTTTTTGGGGGTGGAAATTAACATGTTGATTCAATGGTAATGGAAAAAATATAACTAAAAGTATGTAAAAAAAATGGAAAAGACCTTCGCCAAAACAATTTTGAAACAGAATAAAGTTGGAGGACTTGTACTGCCTGAATCAAGACTGTTACTGAGCTTCAATAGAGAAGACAGGATGCCCTCGGCATAAATTTAGACAAATAAGTTGTATGTTGGTGGAACAGAATAAGGAAACCAGAAAGAGAACTACATAGAGTCAGTTGACCTTGACAAGGGAGCTGAAGTATTGAAAAGGGAAAGGATAGTCCTTTCAACAAATGGTGTGGGGATAACTGAAAAAACATAAAGCAATGTGAACCTTGACCTCTGCCTAACATCCTACAGAAAAATGGACCTAACTGTGATTGGTGAAATAAAAAATTTCAGGAGAAAGTCTTAACAATCTGAAGGAGACAGAGTCTAAATTTCAAATAGAACATAAAAAAGCACTCATTGAAACAAAAAAAATAAGTTGGACTTCATCAAAATTAAAAGATTTTCCTTATCAATAGCCTTCAGTAAATATGTGAAAAGGAAAGTCGCAGATTGGGATACAATATTCAAAATACAGAGTGTCTGACAGAGGACTCTTACTGAGAACATAGATGAAGAACTGAAAATCAGTAATAGCGAGACAAACCACAAACCGCTTTTTGCTCTTAAGGAGCAAAAGAACAGATACTTGGCAGAAGATGCTATATAAAGGGCCAATAAATATACAGAAAGGTTCCAACCTCACTTATCATCAAAGAAATGTGAATTAAAACCACAGCAAGGTATCACTGAAAGACTAAAATTACAAAATACGTGCAACGGCTAACTGGCTGAAATTGAAAAAGAAAATTGAGAATGCCAGCTGTTGATGGGATGCGGAGTAACCAGACTCTCCCTACACTGTGGGTAGGAATGTAAAATGGTAGGGCCACTCGGGAACTACTCAGCAATTTCTAGTTAAGTTAAATACATACCTACCCTATGATTTACTGTTTCATTCTTAGGTATATACGCAAGAGAAATGAATGTTCATAGCAGTTTTATTCATAACAGCACCAAACTGTAAACATTCAAATTTCCATCCACAGGAGAATGGATAATCTCATACAGCAAACAGTGGAATACTTCTCGTAAAAAAGAATGACTTATTAATATGTGCAACAACCTACATGAATCTCAAAAGCATTATGCTGAGAAAAATAAACCAGACACAGCATACCGTATAATTATTTTTATATGAAGACCAATTATAAGCAAAATCAGCCTATCCTGAGTCAGAACCACACCTGCTCGGTGTAGGGGGAGGGGATTCCAAGACCTGGAAAGGGGCAGGAGAGAATTTCCTGGGGTGGTTGAAATGTTTTGTATTTTGATTTGGATGATGCTGTATATCTACATACATTTGTCAACATTCTGTAAGCTGTATATATTTTAAGATATGTGATTTTACTACATGTAAAGTATGCCTTAATAAAATACTGTTATAAAATAAACTATAAATAAAGTGCTGTTCACTTCAAATTTATGCTGTTCCATTGAATAATCGTTAGTGCTGGTTAAATGTGACTTGTCAACTAACTTTTTTCATTTATTAAGTATCTTCTTTATCTGAAAAGAGAGCTGGTGTAAGATAAGTGCTTCCTTTCCAAGAAAAACAAAACAAGAAGTACTCTAGTTACATACCATGCATGGCAGCAGTGTTAGGTATCTTTGACTGAGTTCAGAAATTATTTTTAAAATTGACAATAGTAACTATCTACCAATAGTAACTACCATAGATGGTTACTATGGTAACCATCTACCAGTTTGGGATAGGAAATACATACCTAAAATCACCTAGAATGATTTATTTATAAGTTACCTGAGAAATAATTGTATACATGCATGTAAAACTGTCAGTACAAAAAAGTAAGATAAATTTCAGAGTATCCTGTTTTTAGAAGTGAATCTGTTGCTGTGAATGACAGGTTCAGATATAAACCATAACTGTAACATGAGGAAAAAGTAAAACTCAAATATTCCAGATCACAGTCACAACCATATGAAACATCTAATTGGAAAGTTGCGGTGTATGAGCTTTCTAAAACATATTATGTATTTTAAAAATCTGTTCAAATGTTTTTAAGCATCTCTTAACTTACTTTCACCTAGATAAAGAGATGTTCCTTCTTTCAATACCAGGCGAGCAAAAAACACATTATATAAACATTTTCTTTTGAAAGGAACATGCAGTTTAACCACAGAATTTTGGAAAATGTGTCCATTAATAAGATATAAACAATGCACCCTATAGAAACTTAATATTTGGAAGTGGGTGTTTGTCATTGTTGTTTCAAATGTTTTTCAACTCCAGGATTGTGAAAGGACAATCATTCCTTTGTTTAACAGCACGCATGAGTGCAGTTTCCCCCCGGTATTTTACTTGCTCACCAGTGAGATGCTGATTCTCTCTTCTCACCACCTAAATAGATAACACAGTATATGTACTTGTGTGCTTTTTCCTGTCCCCTCATCCCCAACCCCATGCCAGTAAAGTCACAATCCAGAGAAAAATGTTTACTTTTAGCTCTAAAATACTTTTGGACATTAAAGAAAATTTGCTGCAGAAAATTTTTTTTCTCATCTTCTTCTTTAAAAAAAAATGCTAGAGGCCCTGACTGATGTAGCTCAGTGGAGCGTGGACCTGTGAACCAAAGGGTCACTGGTTCAATTCCCAGTCAGGACACATGCGTGGGTTGCAGGCCAGGTCCCCGGTAGGGGGCACATGAGAGGCAACCACACATGGATGTTTCTCTCCCTCTCTTTCTCCTTCCCTTCTCCTCTCTCTGAAAATAAATAAATAAAATCTTTAAAAAATGTTAGACATTTGAGACAGAAAATAATGAATATAATTAGTCTGCTTCTTAAAAAGAAAAAGGGTAGCAAATGGATGAAGCCATTACAATAAGCCCTCGGTGCTCCCACTCACTCCTCAAAGCCCGAGGATCACCTCCACTTTCTCGTTCCATTCTCCGTTGGATTTTATACATTGATTTTATCCCACGATGCATTAGAAAGCTCTCGTGGCTCACCCCCAGTCCTCTCAGCCCTTTACTCTGGCAACCAGTTTCACTCAGTCGGCTGACGGCACCTTGCCCTGCTGTGCTGGATGCCCCCCCGCTCCCTGCCGGGCTTCACTGCTGCCTCAACTGTGTGGGCCACACTCAGCAACCCACTTAGCCGTTCTCACTCATCAGCTTCCCGGGATGCGTGACAGACTCTTGACCAAGAAGGACAGGAGTCAGTGGATACGTACTCCGCTCTTTCGTTCCTTAGACGGACAATTCTGAGGTCCCTTCCACGTCGCTCCTCAGAGGGTCCCTAAAGGGATCACACCCCCATTGCCTATCACAGTGGCCAACTAATAACATGCCTTATTTTACCTCTTCCTCATTTCCTGTTTTCTTCTTCATAGTCCCTCCTGTTTGGAATGATTCAACCAGAATCAACCTACTGTGAGCCCTTGTCCCAGGTGGTTACCTGATTCTACAAATAAAAATAATATGGAAGCAAAAAGGTGGTCATAAGCCCTTCACTTTTATGGGTATATACAGTCTCAGAGAAGATGAGTGTTCAAACCACTCCTTATTAATAAGCCACTTGCAAAGACAGACATTTTGTTTCCCTAGGCTCCTCTTGGGCACCATTTATTGTAGCAATGTCACTGTCACTGAAGCAGGTGGACTTTGGTGGACTGGTGGCTAATCTGAATGCCAATCTCTTAGTATTTATGGTGAATAGGGAATGAATCTAATTGTAGTAGAAGATGAGAGAGGAAGAAAACCCAGGCTACCTCTTAGAAAAAATGCTTTCCCTAACTTGGTTTTCGTGAAAGATCAAAAGTCAAGCTTTAGGAGATAGAACAACTTTGGCAACCAACCTTCACACTCTTGAGTAACTTGCAATAACGATAAGGGCCTTTTATCTCTATTTATTAGAAACTGAAGTAATTTAGCAGTAATTTATTCTAAATGATTTTATACTCTACTTGTGCAGAGAACCTAAAGGTTATGAATGTTTGCCTCCTTGTCCTTAATATTTTATTGTTTGCAACAGTGACAATACATCTTTTTTTTTCCTTTCTGAGGAGACTGTTTTCTTTTGAACGTAATGAAGTGGAATGATTTATATCAGTGACCTTTCAAGCTGCAGGTTGAAAACCCATTAGGAAGTGGATTATGGAATCTATATAGTGTCCTGTATTTTCTGTGCATTACACAGAAGCTGGATTATAGTCAGGTTCAATTTTTGGTAAAAGTGTCTTATAGATGGTGTTGTATTCTTCTATCAGGAGATGCATAATGTCTAGTTGTCTCCTTTTTGTGATGTTAGAAGCCACTGATGAGCATTGCCTAAATCCATAAATTCATTAGGGCTTGCAGTATGTCAATAATCCAGTTTTCTCTTTCCGTATTTCTTAGCTGGAATGTTTATATAAAAATTATCCCAGTTCAACTATTTTGATACCAAGAAGCACTGTTTTTACAGGAAAAATGCTGATTCTTTTATTTAGCAGCTTTCTGAATAATTGGTTTTCTAGCAATCTCCAAAGATGGCCAATGAGATTTTTAAAAGTATCTTTATGAACTCATTGATTTAAAAAGACTTTATGTGTATCAGTCAATCCATTGATGGTCAAAGTGCTCCATCCTTGGCCAAAGCATTTAACTTGACCTTACTTGTCTTTAATAGCTTATTTGCTTTCTGAATGACAGGATGTTCTAGGCTTATCTTGAATATTGCCCACTATAGACAGAGCTAGCCATTTCTCCTGTAAGTCTTGGTTTCTCTCAATGGCAAATGATAGAGACCACTATTTGGACAGTAGGAACGCCTGTTGCTAATGAGCTGGGTACATGTTTCTAGTCCTTTTAAACAGAAAATACATCATGATTTCATATTGATACTTCCTACTTATTTTCATCATCTTGCTCTGTTTCCCTTCTAACATGACCCAAATTGGTGTTCATTGATTTCAACCTAATTTCTCCTTTGCTTTTCCCCAGAATACACGCACAGACTGAATAAAAAACACCATCAACAATAATATGATTACTGAACAGAGTTTAAAGGACATGTCGTTTTGTTTTTGTAATTCTTTTTGACTTTCAAGTATACCCCACGAAGGATATGTAACTAGATTCCTGTGTTCTCGAGCCTTTCTCTTGAGTGTAGTCTCCGTCTGTGTATTATGCCACCAGACTCAATACGCAATAAGATTCATTGGTTTCATTCCCCTTTCACTTCTTGGGATTTTTAAAAATTTAAGATAATTTTAAATATAAGGTTCCAAATTCAGGCCCACAAATCAAGATATACTTGGGAGACGGCTGACCTCCATTCTAGTTTCCTGTAACATATGATCTACCTTCCCTATAGAGTATCATTAACAAAATTTATAGTTCATGTGTCCATTTTTTAATATAAGCAATATGTACAGGGTGGGGTAAAAGTAGGTTTGTAGGTGTTAGTGTGTGAAACACAGTTTATTCTCTTATAGTTCTGTGTTGTAATTATTGTATTGTTTCCCATACCAACAACTGTAAACCTCCTCTGCCCCACCCTGTATAAATAGTTAGGTGCTCTTCCATCTTAGATAGGAATGTTGGCACACTAGATCTAACAGAAAGACTTTCACCGTCAAATTAAACTTTCATGAACGTAGGATCTTACTTAGATTTACTAATAATTTTAAGGATACAAAACAACCAAAAGTCTGAGGTACTAGTCCATCCTTTATGGCTCCTTCTTTCTGCGTTGGACCCCGCCTCTGGTTTAGAGTAAAAAATGTGGTCTGTCAGTGAGGTTTTGGGGTGATGTCACACGGCAAGAGCAGGGGTTTAAGTTATGAAATATCTCCATTTTGTATTTAGATTGGCCATTGGCTTACACGACTTTTTCCTGAGGGTCATGCCTTATAAATCCATAGCTAGTTCTAGGGACGATTTTGCTATGAGAATTCCATAGATAAGAACACTCCTGCTGATAAAGATCTTTAGCTTCAGTCACTCAGGTATCAGCATATTTACAAGAAGATTAGACTGGGCCACCTGTCCTTTTTTTCTCCCCCAGAGGATGTTTCCTTGGAGAACACATCACAGAGCACTAGCTTTAATTCCTCTCTTCCCCCGTCTACCCCCTGAATTTAGTCAACTTCTTTGCCACATGTCAGGTATCTTTTTTATTATTTCTTTCACCCATTTCTTTGATATTTATACAAAACAGTATTAACTCCATTGACAACCAGGATTTGCACCTTTCATCATGGAGTGAGAATTTGCTTTATAAAATACCTAAAATGCTTTAGTGGTCTTTCACTATTCTCTTGCTAACTCAGTTACTATTTTCCTCCTTTATTCACAGTTATTTGAAACATTTCATAATGTGTTGATGGAAGCATTTAACTTGAATATGTAATCTTTCTAAGCCAAATCCACTGTCTTCTCTGGCCAATCATGTTTTATAAGCATTATATCTATTGGAAGATTGAATTCAGCTTCCCCAAATAGTTTCTCGTGATGCCTGGCATCACTTTATCCATCAGTCTAGTCCTTCCTAACAGAAATGGCTTTTCATATACCATGAAAGGGGTGGGGTCCATCGTTCAGTAAATTCTGGGTCTCATTTGGCTTGTTGCAGACGTTGCAGTAGGTTTTTAACAGGTGTCACTGTGGAACATCTACCCCTGCTAGGGAAGACGCAGGTTGTTGCTGTATCTGTAACTGCATGCCTGCTGGTTTCAAGAACCGAGGTGGCTGGCTCTGGAATCCGATGACGGCATCTGTTGTAGCATTCCCATCTCCTTTCTGATCTGGAAACTGGACTTTTTTTGGGGTGAATATCCACATGGCCCACTTTAAGTTTTCTTAATTCTCAATGAGCTTCCCTTAATGGAGTGCCCCATGAGGGTATTCTCTATTGTCTGGTGATGGAAGACCCATTTGCTGTTGACTACAGCCCAAAGGCTGTAAATATCTAAATGCTCCTCTGAGATCAGGAGCCTAATTCTTCTCCCACTGCTAAATTAGCAGCTCTTGACTCTGCCAAATTTGCACACATGCCTTTCTTTCTCCCTTCAAGGTTTTTCCCCCTCAGTAAGGCACATAGCTGCCAATTTCTAAGCTGTAACATGGCCCACAAGCCAGGAGCTCCCATCA